>SNQN01000158.1:68016-86409 GCA_008642245.1 Bassia scoparia
CGCTCTGTTATCCTTCATGGATGGATATGCAGGGTATAATCAAGTAAAGATGGCTGAAAAGGACATGGAGAAAACAACCTTCATCACTCCATGGGGAACATATTGCTACACAGTCATGCCTTTCGGTTTGAAAAACGCCGGAGCCACCTATCAACGCGCTGCCACTACCCTTCTGCATGACATGATGCATAAGGAAGTGGAAGTATATGTTGATGACATGATAGTGAAGGCAAAGGAACGACAGGATCACAACGCTGTCTTAAGAAAGTTCTTCGAGAGGCTTCGCAAATACAAGATGAGACTCAATCCGCAAAAGTGTGCATTTGCAGTTACTTCTGGGAAGCTTCTTGGGTATGTCATTAGCAGCCGAGGCATCGAAATCGACCCTTCAAAGATCAAAGCCATAATGTCCCTTAAACCACCTTCAAACGAAAAGGAGATTCGAGGATTTTTGGGGCGCCTTCAATACATCAGCAGGTTCATCTCCAAACTCACTATGATGTGTGAACCCATCTTTCACAAGCTCCGGAAGGATGAACCAAAGACTTGGGACGATGAATGTCAACAGGCTTTTGACAAAGTGAAAGAGTACCTCTCCAACCCTCCAGTTCTCTTACCACCAGTTCCCGGCTTACCACTACGGCTCTACCTTACTGTCACTCAAACAGCTGCTGGAGCAATGCTTGCTCAAGAAGCTAACGGGAAGGAAAATGCCATATATTATTTGAGTAAAAAGTTTCTCCAATATGAGACGAGGTATTCAAATACGGAGAAGCTTTGCCTTGCATTGGTTTGGGCGACCAAAAAGCTGCGGCATTATCTTCTTACCCATACAGTCCACATTGTCTCGAAAGCTGATCCATTGAAGTATCTCCTGAAAAACCAGCTATGAGTGGGCGCCTATCAAGATGGGTGGTTATGCTTTCTGAATTTGATCTCAAGTATGTATCCCAAAAGGCCATCAAGGGAAGCATCGTTCCTGAATTTCTTGCCAATTCGCCCTGGAGAAGCAGAGCCAGAAGACTTTGAATTCCCTGACGAGGATCTATTGATGACTGAAGATGGGCTTGGTGTTTATACTTTGATGGATCGTCAAACCAAAAAGGATGCGGTGTGGGCATACTTCTGGTATCGCCAGAAGAAGAGCACACGCCGATTTCCGTAAAGCTAGACTTCAATGTTACAAACAACGCAGCTGAATATGAGGCCTGCATAATTGGGTTAGAATCAGCAATCGCACTCGGAGTTGAGAAGTTGAGGGTATACGGAGACTCTTCCTTGATCATCAATCAAATCTCTGGGAAATGGAAAGTCAGAAGTGAGAGTTTGGCCCTCTATCAAGCACATCTAGAGACAATTGCCCAACATTTCAAAGAAATAGAGTATACCTACCTCCGTCGAGACGACAACCAATTTGCAGACGCTTTGGCTAAGTTAGCTTCGATGATTAACATCCCCAACTCTTTAACCCATATGCCATTAGTCATCGAAAGGCGACAAAGCCCAGCTCATGTCAATGCCTTAGGGGATGAAGAACAAGACCATTCGTCAAGTGAGGGAAACGAGCCTTGGTATTCACATATCTTGAAGTTTTTGCAAAACGATGAATACCCTCCCCAAGCCTCGAAGAAAGCACAAACAGCCCTAAGGCGATTGGCATCGAACTATGTGCTACACGAGGGGAAACTGCACAAAAAGGGCTACCATGGTCGCTCATTGCTTTGCATTCCTCAAGAAGAAGCAAAAGTGATCATGGATAACGTGCATGGCGGCGTGTGTGGCACGCATATGAGTGGAAAAATGTTGGCAAGGAAAATTATCACCCTTGGTTATTATTGGATAACCATGGAAAAGGACTGTCACGACTATGTCAAGAAGTGTGACACGTGTCAAAAGAATGCCAACCTGCAACATGTACCTCCATCCCTGCTATATACTTTCACTTCCCCTTGGCCATTTTCCACATGGGGCATTGACATAATTGGAAAGATTACCCCTCCAGGACAAGGTGGACATGAATTCATCTTAGTCGCCATCGACTATTTCACAAAATGGGTGGAGGCAGCCTCTTATGCTACTCTTCAAGCTAAACATGTGGCAAAATTCATTGAGACAAATATTGTTTGTCGCTTTGGAGTGCCACATGAAATCATTAGCGACAACGGCACACATTTCCAGAAAGAATGCGCTGAGTTGATTGCTAAGTACAAAATTCAGCATCATCGGTCCTCCCCGTATCGGCCTCAAACCAACGGAGCTGTAGAGGCAGCAAACAAGAATGTAAAGACAATCATCGCCAAAATGACTGAAACTTATAAGGATTGGCCCCACAAGCTCCACTTCGCTCTTTGGGGATATCGAACTTCAATTCGACCTCCACGGGATACACCCCGTACTCACTTGTTTATGGAACAGAAGCTGTTCAACCAATTGAATTGGAGGTCCCATCACTCCGCATTCTGCTCGAAAGTAAAGTCCCGAGGCCGAGTGGGTCCGTGCTAGATATGATGAACTCACACTTTTGGATGGGAGGCGCCTCGCCGCCTTAAACAATGTGCAAATCTATCAACAAAGGATCACGAGGCATTTCAACAAAGGTGTTAAGCCTCGTAACATCAAGGAAGGTGACTTGGTGTTAAAAGCATTGAGGAAAAATGTTTTAGACCCTCGTGGCAAGTTCCGTCCAAATTGGGCAGGTCCCTACATAGTCAAGAACATTCTATCTGGAGGGGCCGTAAGGTTGATAGATATGAATGGCGACGAGTTTGCAAGCCTCATCAACATGGACCAATTAAAGAAATACTACATTTAAGTCCATAAAAAGCCTTGAACATTACCTTTTCACCTCAGCTATATGAACTACGAGAGGCCTGATTCCATATTGGATACGTAGGCAACTTCTTTTGAAGTGCGGCCCCATTAATAATATTTCCCCCCATTTCCCTTTGCTCATGTAATTCAAAAGGCAATAAAAACAACAAATAATGTAAATAATTGTAAAGCAAATAAAGAGTTGTTTTTATTAAATTTTATTAAGTTCATATAACATAAGTGCTAATAAAATAAAATATGGCACGCAGGCCTGCAATAAAAGCTAAGGAAATAAAGCAGTCAATCTTTCTTCTCCTTGTCCATTCCACTTGCATTTGCTTCTTTGTCCATCTCATTCGCTTCCTTTTCCACTCCACTTGTGCTCGCTTCTTTGGCATAAGTCTTCTTCAACTTTCTTTTCTTGGGCATAGTCTTTTCCTGAGCCTTGGTCTTGGATTTCCTTGACTTTTCCTCATTCAGTGGGCCTAGTCGACTCCAAACAGGTGCAATTCGTGGTCCAAGTCTGTCCTTGACTGAGTTAGCAGTAGTTCTTTCCGAACGCTTAGGGTTAGGAACAAAGGCATCTTTATCGTCCAAAGGTCGTTTCTTCTTAAGTTCGTTCCTCTCCGCAGCCCTATGGTCAGCACGAGCCGTCGTGTTGGTTGCAGTCATCCACTTCTTATAGAAACGCGAAGTGTTCGCATCACGCTCATCAAGATCCAATACCTCCAGCTTAGGACGGGCAACCCAAAAATCCACCCACCTCTTCAAGGAACGCCTAACAATTGAGTGATTTGGAGGCCTACGAGTATCACGATCTGGGATGACTTGTTTCCTGCCATACTGACGCATTAAACGGACAGGAAAATAGAAAGTCAAGGCCCGCAGACCACTAATAGTCAAGCCCTCCTCATCATCCGATGTCATCATTCTCTGAATACGCCACCATGGAACAACCCACCTAATCACAGCTTCTCCACTCGCAAAGTATCGTACCCAACTGTCCTCAGAACGTGACAAGTACGATCTTTTGCGAGTACAGTAGCTTTTGGTGTTATATGATTCCATGTTCTCAGGAGGCATAATCAAAGATAAGCGTTCCATCAACCAAATCTGTCAAGCAACATGAATAATTACATGAACACTAGAAATACAGGGAATTACTACTTTAATTAACAGATTAAGGAATGTAATTATACCTGCAAAATATGAGGGCAACAAGTCATAGGAGTGTTGTAAGGATCTTTTTCCAAGTCATCCAAAGCAAGCAACATCTCCCCGCAACAAAGTAAGGAGGGTGAACGACCAACCTCGCATTGCTCAACAACAGAAATAACGGAGGCAAGACCAAAGTTTTCCGACTTTTGAGGGAAAGAGATAATGGCAAAATAGGCAAAAAATAAGGACTCTCCTCCTATGAGCATCACTAATCCTACCCATTGTTCTAAAGTGGTCAATCAATCTCAATAAATCAACTTCGTGGCCAAACACAATGTTAGAAACGTTGCGTTTCTCAAGTCCCATAAAGTTTTCAAAAAATTGATAAAAGAATTCTGACAAGTCAGGGGCGCAAGGAGGGTGATCCATAGGCCAACCAATAATGGCATTAATCTCTTCAGGCAATGGTGTAATTTCATTATTATTAAAGCAAAAGGAATGAGTGCGAGGATTCCAAAACTTTATAGCAGCAAGTAAGAAGGCAATATCAATTTTCACAAACCTGAACGTCAGAAAAACGCTGCAATGATGGTCACGAATGTCGCCTTTGACCGTGCTAGAGAGATCACGTATCCATGAGTCCAGAGCGAAATCAACCTTGCGAGCCATGCCTCAAGTGACTTAGAGAAATAAAGTGTTTAGGTTTGTAGTAAAAGAGACGTGAGTACGGTTTTCGAGGTGCATAAGTCTCAAAACCTACGTCTATATTTATAATACATTGCAAAATTGGGCCGACAAGCTTTCAGGTTTGAGCGTATATACGCTGGATTGGAGCGTATATACGCTGGTTTGGAGCGTATATACGCTCCATCTGAGCGTATATACGCAGACTGGATCCGTACACAACTTGCCAAAAAATTTTAAGGAAAGTACGAACAAGAGCAGCGTATATACGCTACTCAGGAGCGTATATACGCAGGGGGCAGCGTATATACGCTCCTCAGCAGCGTATATACGCTCCAAATACTGCCACTTTGCTCATTTCGATTGCCTTTCCCTCGATTTCAGAGCAATGCCTGCCTATTTTCAGCCATATTTGCAAGAGGGGATGAATTGTCGTATTCGGCTAATACATGATGCTTTCACCACGACTCGAACGACTCGTAGATTGTCGTTTGTTTTGTTTGTTTTTTGGGAGGAAGTCGGTGCCTCCCATGAGTCGCTTGCATAAACACAAACATGCATACATGCATAAACACATACATACATACAAACACATACATGCATATACACATAAGTCTCTACAAACACATGCGTGCATTCATTCATACATAGTTGCATATCATACAACCCGTAGTGTCACAAGGCTAAGTGTTCCTAATTTACTGAGGTGCACCTCCAGTCCCATCTCCTGAGTTCATGAAGCGATACCACTGGGCCAATAATTCTGGAGACATGATGACGGGTGTCGCCGCACTCGAGGAAGGCATCGTAGAAGCACTGGATGGCTGGGGGCCTGAATGTGGAGAAGGTTGAGGCATGAACTGTGATCCTGCCTGAAAAGCAAACTGAGTCGAGAACTGAGGCATGAAAGAGGGCTGAGGCGCAGACTGCTGACTTTGTTGACTCTGAGGTACAAAAGCAGGAATAAGCATTTCAAACGAGCTAAGCAATTGGAACATGAAACAAAGAAATGCAGGGTGAAGGATAACATACCCAATGAGCTTGTCGAATCTTCAAGTTCCATTTTAGAGAATCAATCACCCTCAGCAGTCGCTCTGATCCTGCTCGATCAAACTGAAGGAATCACAAGTATTAGCTCACAAGCGGAAATGAAATCATAGAAGAAACAAACATAATACTCACTCCTTCGAAGTCAGGTGGCAAAGAACGGGTAGCATGCAGCTCTGCCTCAGGCGCCTCGGCCAAGGTCTCCTGTACTGGACCAAATCGCCCCTCATAACTGATGGTAAGATCAGCGAAAGGAACAACTCCACTCGTCGAAGCTCCACTCGTCAAGTCAAGCTACAAAAACAAGAAAAGCTGATTAAAAATGGCATTCGCAAACAAACAAGTTCAGAACACAAGGAAAGTGCAAGTACCCTGGGACGAGGAATGAACTTGACAGCAGGAGCCAGGCGAGGGATCAACACCTCACTATAAGCCACACCCTCAATAAGAAGAGAAGTATGATCAACAGCCTCGAAAGAGTTTCCAAGTGCCCGCAGCAGGTTCGAGTGCATCATCATTGCCGGAGGATCTGCAGGGACCACAGGAAGATCTCGAGCATACTGCCTTACTACACGTTCGCCCAGGTAGAACACTGCGTCAGTAGGCGTTCTGAACACCCGACGAGTCCCGGTCATGGAAAGTGCTAAGGCAGCAACTGAATGATCAACTCCAGCAAAAGGACGAAAGTGCACCTATGTTTAAAGAGCATGGGAAATGTCACACAATATTAAAAGTGAAAAAGAGAAGAAACCAGGGGCAAGTATCTACCTCGTGAGCCTTCATACGCTTGATCTTCTTACGAGTGTCAATCAGAGCATCTTGGGGTCTCAAGGTCTGACGCCGCGCCCAACACATAGCAGCAGGGTACTGCGGAGGCCCAGGAGCGCTGGGGGCTAGAGGGCGAAGATAAGAATAAGCCCAGAGCTGCAAAAACATCACAAGTAAGTCAACATGTTAAGTGAGAGAAAGACAAAGGAAGAAGGGCAAATTAGTACCTCGATCACTCGCCATGGGCCTCTAATCGCCACCTTCACCCGAGAATCTAACTGCCGGCAAGCTTTCCTCATGCTCACAAGCAGCTGAGCATAACCCAAACCAGCCCAGTCATAATGCTGAACTTGGTCCAAATCCCTCAGGGAAGCAAGGTAGCGCAACTGGCAACGGGCCTCAGCCCCGGCATCTGGTACCAAGAAGCTGTTGATCATCAACAGCAGGATAATGCGAGCCCGCTGGACCTCAGTCACGTCATCCATCCACAACCCCTCTAAGAGAACCCCAGGCTTTACGTGCTTCTCCTTCTTCGGAAAGGAAGCACAAATAGGGCCAAGCAGCTGAGGCAGCTCTGCTGAACTAGTGTTCAGAGAAGAATCAATCACCACAGGTTGCTCGGTGAAAGACAGGCCTGTGAGTATAGCGAAGTCAAAGGGCGTGATAGTCATTTCGCCCCATGGGAAGTGGAAAGTGTTGGTCGTGTCCCAAAACCACTCCAACAATGCAAGAGTGAAAGGATGAGGAGCCCGGTAGTCAGTCATTGATTTGATGGTCTCTACGAAGTGATGAAACCCAGTATGCTCCATAAGTCCCATGAACTCTGGGTCGTCGAGTGTGTCTGAGCAGAAGAAGCTGGCCACCCCGTGAGAATGACCGTATCCTCGCAGCTCGTAGTTCTCCTGCAAAGCAAAACAAATTCAATAAATGACCATATCCATCAAAAAAGAAAGAAGAGAAAGGCATGATGCTTACAATCCCTGAAAGAGGACGAGACGATATGTGATTTTCCCTATAGCACCATAACTGATCTGGGGACCAGGATGGGCATTTCCAGGTATTCTTCCGACTAGAACGGGTAGAAACGTCTCCCACCTCCTCGGGAATCTCCTCCATAGGTTCTGCCATGCTGACAAAGAGGATACAAATAATTAGGAAATAAATCGGCAGCATAACGGCTATACATGAACAAAACCAAATAGCCCTGCAAGGTTGATGACCACAAGCATACATTACACAAATGACTTTGAAATAGAGTTCTAAGGTCGTTGTGTAGTGAAAACCAACACACATATGAGTTAGCAAAGCAATCTCACTTCAAGGCCATACATTACGTGCATAACTTTGGAATAAAGTTTCGAAGTTATCATGTAGCGAATAGGCAAAGCAATTCTAATTCCAAGGATATACATTACTTGAATGACTTTGAAATAATGTTTTAAAGTCATCGTGTGATGAAAAGCAAGTTACAAATATCATTCCTAAGAAATTCGGGGGCTACGACATTATGCTTTCGATTCTTAAACACAATTTTTGAATAGAAGCATGGTGAAAGCATGGAATGAGCTTTTGTGGTCACTAAATTGGCTTCATATCAAGTTTTGAATAATATAGCTAACGGTTAGAACAAGCTTTGAAAGTCGATTAAAGAAGTTCAAAGCTCATCATCAAGTGCTTTCAAGTCTTGAAATGACTTGAAATAGCAAGCAATCGTCAAGTTATGAGCTTTTGGTGTCTACTCAAGCATACAAGACATGTTTCAAAGTAGTTCATCAACATTCAAGCCAAAATCATCAAAGGTTCAACCACAAAAGAAGAATTCACATTCTAAGAGATCCCAAGCAAACCTAGGCCAAATTGCAAGCACATTTCAAACAAAAGCTTGGCCAAAAATGGGGAAGAAATTCGGCCAAAATGAGGGGTGTATATTCAAGCAACATATCCATCAAGGTTTCATCTCAAAATTCAAAGCAAAGCAAGCACAAGCACAAATATACACAATGCCAAACAATTGCAAGCACAAACATGAGCAAATTCAAGCAAAATAAATAATGAACATCAAACCCTTAAAATTCGAAGGAAAGACGAAATTCAGATTTGAAGGGGATTATACCTGAATTTGAAAGTGAATCTTCAAAGGAGTAGCTTCTAACTTCTCTTGGATTGAATTAAGCAAGAATTCGAGCAAGGTTTTGGGGAGAAAAGGCAAGCAAAGGCTCGAAAATTAGCAACACAATGGTGAAATGACACAAGCACGAGCAAACTGGAATTAAAACCCCCCAAAAAAGCAGCGTATATACGCTTAAAGTCTGCGTATATACGCAGATACTGTGCGTATATACGCAGGTCTTGAGCGTATATACGCTCAACCTGCTTTCCCATTTTGTCCTCTTGGCTTGTCGCGCATTATTTTGATCATCCAACGGTCGTTCAAACTCCCGGGAATATCAAGCACACTTTCAAAAACCTTGCAAAATTACAACATTACCCTCCAAGCAGCAAAATTACCAAAATACCCTTAATTGGGTATAATCCAACAATTCTTCAAGGCATTCCAACGTCAACATTTCAAAGCAACCTCCAAAGCATACACACTCTCTCTCGGGTTTTGGAATCTTCTCCCGCGCCAGAAGTTCCACATATACACCTTTCGGGTCTACGGTTTCTCCCGCTACAGAAATCTCAAGCAAATACATCTTTCGGGTCTACGGTTTCTCCCGCTACAGAAATCTCAAGCAAATACATCTTTCGGGTCTACGGTTTCTCCCGCTACAGAAATCTCAAGCAAATACATCTTTCGGGTCTACGATTTCTCCCGCTACAGAAATCCAGCACAGTCACATCTCGGGTTTTGGAATCTTCTCCCGCTCAAGAAGTTCCGCGCATTCTTCGGGTTTTGGAATTTTCTCCCGCACCAGAAATTCCGCACACACACATCGCAACTCTCCCGAAAAGCCAAGGTCAGCCGTAGGGAGAAAACCACCCGAGGATCCAGGCGCTTCCGAGGGCACAACACCGCATGGGGCACGGTAACAGGTAAAACTAACATTTGTTTTGCAGGTACCGGCGTACAGAGTAACTCAGGGTCGCAGAACGTCTTGAGTTGCTCTCCGTCCCGAATCGAATACTTTGACTTTCGTCTTACGAGACTATCGTCTCTTCAGACTCAGTCAAAGTGGGGGCTTCTGTAGACACCTGAAAATGTGTCTCCCCAAATGAGTAATCCGTGATGAAACATACCGCGTCTCGCGTTTGTTTCGAATCAGAAAAGATGCTTTGAATTCATAAAAGTTGGAAATACGCGAGGTCGTACTCGGAAATATTGAGCAAAGGTCAAAGGCAAGGCAAAAATACTTTCTTTCGGTTTTTTCAAAGGTTTTCAAAGGTTTTCAAAAGGTTTTCAAAGGCGATTCTCATGCTTTTTGATGTTCATCATGTCCGTCACATTTTTCTGAATCCGCCAGTATTTTTAAATTATTTTTCTGATTTTTCTATGATTTTCTATGAATTTTGCAATGTTTAAATACGCAGAATACGCAGAAAATACATGAATAATTAGAAAAATACTCCGGAAATACGTGGAACCTTCTAGAACATTCTAGAACTCCTTGCTTGGAGAGCAAGGGTGTCTAGGTGCGTTGAATCAAGGGAAATCACGAATAAAATCGGAGGAAATCAAAATATTTCGAGTTTTTGGAAAATATATACGAAAATATCGAGCGTATATACGCAAGTGTTGAGCGTATATACGCTCATCAGGAGCGTATATACGCTCAACAGGAGCGTATATACGCTCAAAATACACACACGAAATTTCCAAAAATTTAAGGAAAGAAAGCAGCGTATATACGCTGTATACGAGCGTATATACGCAGGAAGCAGCGTATATACGCTCCTATACAGCGTATATACGCAGGGTTTATTTGCTCGAAATTTTGCCTCTTGCCTATAAATACACTCTTGCCTTGCTCAGTCCGAGGCACGCTTTCACACTCTCACACGATTTCATACACTGCATACTCTCTCTCTCTCTCTCGAAAACACTTCAAACACATTCATACATTCGTTTTAATTCAAAGCATCGATTCTTTTGCGAATCAATAAGCGATAACAAAAGGTTGAATTCTGAGATTACTCACCAATAATCTCTCATTTTCTTTTAATATTGACTAACCATTGTTATGAGTTTTTAATATAATTAAAGCTATGTAGAAACTCACTTTTAATCGTTCATGTAAATATGTAGGTTTTTCATTTCGTTTTCAAGGTTTTTATTGGTTTTTGGTTTTCATTTTATTATTATTATTCATTGTCAATACTAACTATTCTTTTCTCTTGTATAGCAATTGAAGGCGAAAGATCCATTGCGCTTGCATTATATCAAGGACTAACAATATTTTCTTTGTTTTCATGTAGCGATTCAAGGCGAAGGATTCGTTTCATTGCGTTTTGCGAACTAACTTTGTTTTTCTTTGCAGATTTAGGGTAAGATGAGTTTGCATATACTTTGAAGTTTATGCACTTCATCTTATTGCATATTGTCATATTGTCATTGTTGTTGTATAATTTTGTATATGTTTTGCTAAACAAAGACCGGAATTATGTGAATCACTTTAAATCAGATTAACTATGGACAACCTGTTTTAGGCACCGTTTTAACATGATTAATACAAAGTGGTCACAATTTCTAGGTTAGGTAGTCGCTTGTGCATAATAGTAACACACTTCATAGTAATTCTAGGGTTAGTTCGCTTCTAAGGTGCTAAAAAACGTAAGTTATGTGCATTCAATAATCATGATTAATGGAATTACAATGAGACCGAATAGAGGCCGCTACATGCGGGCGAATTGGGTTACAGATCTGATTCGTACCATGTCCCCGAACCCACGACTGGTTACTTGATTGGACGTGGGGCCATTGATTTGGCACCAACGTTTCGGGCGTCCGTGAATAACCTTATAGGCACGGTGGCGATCCCCCTACTCGACAACACTACCCCAACGCACTCACGTGCGGGATTCCGTGGCTCAAGCCCACGCACAAGCACCTCGATGTAGTACCAAGCCGCGCGCCCGCTATACGCTGAGGGCGCGGCCCACGTCCTACAATACCCCAGCTCTGTGAATGAAGAGATAGCAAGGAAGTGAACAAAGGCGGAAGCAGTAGCACTATGCAACGGCAACAACGAATCGGCACAACCCAACTCTATTGGAAGCCTTCATCAAAATTTTCATTTTATTAGAACAAAACTTAGCTTCACTGGCATCCCTAATCACTAACTAACATTCCAGCATTGCACAAATTTAGCATATTTTAAACACAAGAATATAAGAAAGTAGAAATGGGCAGTCCTTGACAATGTAATGCTCTAACAATACGCTCATAAGACAAATAGCAAAGCAGCAGCAGCATCAATGAACAACCATCAAAATTGTAATCTACAATAAACATTATAATTCAGCAAGTTCAAAGCTTTTCACTGAAAACAACCATGAATCATTTGATTGATAACAACTGCAATTCAAATACCCAATTAAGCATAATAACCCATATTTCAAAATCATAACTCAAATCAAACAAAACCTAACAAACTACAACAAAAAGGGTTCAATCTTTAAAACCCCACATCATTCATAAGAATCGGAAGTCAACATATCTCATGAAATCACCATTAATCCCAAATGGGTATCAGCTAATTAGCTCCGAAATTCAAACCAAAATGCAAATATAAAAAAAACAAAATTACCTAGATGAAGTACTCACCTTGGACCTGTGTAGCATTTGCAAGTTCCTCTGGAGTAGAATCACGTATAGAGGATTCCCTGAGCACAGGTACCAGCTTTTATCACCTCTTTCAAAAGTTACTAACAGAAAAGCTCATATACAGTTATCCACCAAATGTATTGTACATTTTTCAAATTGTGCTCGAATTGGCAAAGAATTAAGATGACCCAACATCATCGCTGGAATTTGCAACAGAAAAGACAATCTAGGGTACATGTCCAGCTACCATAGAAGCTCATTGATCAAATGAAAAAATAAACTGATACGCAACAACATTAAAACATAGACGCAAGAAACAATTGAAGCATAACAGATTGCCATATTTCACATGGAAAAAATAGACGCAAGAAATAATTCAAGCAAACAAACCTCTATTGAAGCATAACAGATTGCCATATTTCAAATACCAGAAAACACTTCATATTATAAACAGACTATCGACTAATGCTGTATAATAACAATGGTGATCATTAATGGAACAAACAATGCTCCAAAAATTCAAACAGGAACTGTTAACATTACTTATCAAACAGGAGACAGGAAGAGAGATTGCCTGAGCACAGAGATACAAGCTAACAAACGGATCGATCACATCATCATAAATTACTCCGTACACACTAAGTGTATATTGTTAAAATTACGAACGGATTGGCAATGAATGAGGTACGCTGGAATTTGCAACAAAAGAGGCAATCTAGGATTCATGTCCAGCTACCATAGGATCTCATCGATCACTGATACTAAACAACATTAGGGTACAACAGGCTCTATTTTCAAAGAATTCAACCCTAAAAACACAACAGCAACGATCCTGATTGATGCATTCATTCATTTTCAGCAGTGAAGTAAATTACCTCAAGCTCCTCAAGAGAGAATCCTCTGCCAGCCCTAACTTTCATGTTATACTTCAATGTTTGACCATGAACTATGGGGCGAAGAGGTCCGGCTGTAGGCCTTGGGAAGATCTTCACGGCCTTCTTTTGCCTAGCTGTAATCAGATATGAAAAGCGAGTTCAGAGCTCCGATAAATCAATCACATTATTATAAACAAATCACAGCAAAGGAAGGTAAAAATACCGAGGCGTCTCCTTGTCTTTCGGGCAGGTTGGTTAAACCATGTCTTCACATAGTGTTGCCAGTGCTTCTTGAAGTGACCATTTGGGATCACATTGTTGTGCCTCACCATTATTACTTACTTACCTACCACGAACAACACACACCCAATTTAGTTCATTTCATTCTAATAAATCAATCACAGAAAATCGCATTAAAATCAATTCAATTCAATTCATTTCACAAATCTAATTTCTAAGTTTAATGTTATGTCCAATTCATCGCACTCTATTTTGCATAAGCCTCAATCTATTATTCAAATAATCAACTATCTTAATATCTAATCTAATGACAACATACTAACACCATTTCAACTTGGAAATGAAACAAACATTTTCAACTTTCATTCCATTAAATTAGCGATTAACAAATTACAACAACAATCATAAAATCCTAAAAACAGCAACAATCGTCCTAGAAAAACAAATAAGAGCAGAAATCGCACCCTAGAAAAAGAGCACGAATATAAATAGAGCTGAAATCGACCCAAAAAGCAAGGACAAATCAAACAAAAACATGCGCAGAAATCGAACCCCAGGAAAATCAAACAAACTCATACATACAAACTCAAACGAAAATCAAGCAAAAACAAAAGAACACGAACGAAATCATGAAAAATGAAGCTTGAAAATTGAGAGGAATTTACCTGATTAGGTTAGGGTTTCGGATTGAAAGACTTGTGAGGCAGTGAGGCAGAGAATGAGTTAAGCGGTTTGCGTTAGGGTTTTTTTTAGTTACAAAGGAAATTTGGGCTACTTGGGCTATTTGGGCTTCTGAATATTTAAGAGGGGTCACGAAGAAAGAGAGAAGGAAAGGAAAAAAAACAGTTTTTTTTATTTTAAAAAACCCTTACCGACCGAAAATTCGGTCGGTAAATTATTTCATTTTTTTTAAAAGAAAAATAGAAACACAGAGGGGGGGTTAAATTCCCAAAACATCACCGACCGATTTTGAAATCGGTCGGTGTACCGACCGAATATTCGGTCGGTGATATTTTGGGAATTGTTTTTTTTTAATTTAAAATGCGGATGGGGTTTGTATAATTCAAAGGGCTCACCGACCGATTTTAAAATCGGTCGGTAATACCGACCGAATTGTCGGTCGGTAAAATATACCGACCAACTGCGGTCGGTGTCGGTCGGTAATACCGATCGATTTTCTTTCGGTCGATAATTTCGGTCGGCCTTACACGAAATTCTTGTACTGTTCTTGTCTTCGTTCAATGACTTATGACATTCGGGTCACTGAACTCGGAATTTGCACCATGGATGCGACCTTTGCTAGTGCATCTGCGAGTTGATTGTCTTCGCGTCGTAGGTCGGTATATTCGACTTCGTCTACCTGGGATACAATGTTCTCAAGGTAGGACTGATACGGAGCAAGGCTTTCACTTTGTACCTTCCATCGGTCTGAAATCTGGTTTATGATGAGTGAAAAATCATCATCTACCCGCAATTTGTTAACGTTAAGTGAAACGGCGGCCTGTAATCAACGGTGCAATCAAAAAGGAAAAACTCACGTGCCTGGATAAATATCCATCGCGAGGTTGAGAAGCTAAAGTTTGACATTCACCAATAATGTGACAACAATGTAGCAGAGTACGAAACATATATTTTGGGATTACAAGCCGCTATATTGGGTTATTGTAGTCCTTAAAAGAACCTCCTTAGTGCAAGGGTATSTCCTTCGCGGTCCTTTGACTTGAAGATCATATCGTCAACATAAACCTCTACTTCTTTGTGTATCATGTCATGAAGAAGAGCAGTGGCAACTCGTTGATATGTGGCACATATATTTTGTGGACCAAAAGGCATAATAGTGTAGCAATATAGCCCCCGCGGAGTGGTGAAGATTGAATTTTCCATGTCTTCTTCGGCCATTTAGACTTGGTTGTACCCTGCATACCCATCCATGAATGAGAGTAAGGCATGATCTGCGGTGTTTTCTACGAGAACGTCTATGTGTAGTAGAGGGAAGTCGTCTTTCGGACTTGCTTTGTTTAAGTCGCGAAAATCTAAACACATTCGAACCCGTTCATCTTTCTTAGGTATTGGGACCACATTTACTATCCATTGAGGGTAATTGACGACCTTAATGAAGCCTGCATTATGTTGTTTGTTGACTTCCTGCCGAATGTTAAGGGCAACAACCGGTTTCATGCGATAGAGCATTTATTTGACTGGCTTAGCCCCTACTATGAGCGAAATTCTGTGTTGTGCAATGTCAGGATCAATCCCTAGCATGTCTTCATAGAACCAAGCAAAAACATCCCAGAATTCTTTCAGTGTTGTAACCAATTCATCCCTTTCTTGCGAACTCAGTGTCAGACCAATCTGTATCTCCCGTGGCGTGTCATAGGTTATACCAACAAAGCGTGGTCAAACAATCCTCGAACGATCACCTTGAATGCCTTAATCTCTTTATTTGAATGTGTTTAGAATGTGTATATAATTTAAAAAAAGTTTAGAAGAATTTTGAGAGAGGGAGAGAGAGAGAGAGAGAGAGAGAAGTTCCAAGTTGAAAGTCGGAAGTTGTGTGTTGTGAAATCGTGCAAAGTTCTTGAATGAGCCGAGGGCCGGGAGGTGCATATTTATAGGCAAAAACTAAAAAATGCAAGTAAACTTGGGTGCAACAACTAAGTTGGGTGCTACAACACCGATGCTACAACACTAAGATGGGAAGAACTTGGGCGCTAGCGCTATAGCGCCCAGACCCCCTTTTCCCTATTTAGTCTGTGTGACTTTCCTTGACTTTTTAACGAATGCGCATAATATTAAAAAATCAGATTAAATCATTCATTTCTGATTTTTATTTTGATGTCGACATCATGGCACAATCTGTTATAAATATTATGGGAGAATATTCGCGTGCAGTGCCCCTACGCTCTAGGAGCGGGTCTCGAAGCTCCCAAACAGAATACATCTTAGTTCAGCCCATGGTGCGCATTTTTGCTTAGAGACTTCATAACTTTTACTCCCAGCAGAGTTTAAAAATTATGGGAAAAAATAATTGCGCAAACGTTCTTTCTATTGTAAAATATTTTTGCATTATGGTTAAAATTTCTTAATTTTTGGGAGCTCTTTGCATTGGTTTGAATGTCTATTTAATCCGATCGCAAATCCTGTAACTAATTACTACAGAGAAGTCCGAAAAATGTGTAAAATATTGCTCTAGAATAGAATGTCTAAAAATGATTATGAAACATTCTAGAAAAATATATCACTAAAATTAAGTTATATATATTTTAAAATTAACACTTTATTTATTTAAGTATATGCTTTAGTAACATTACAAAGTTTCGCTCTACAAATCGATGAGTGGATGATTGAGCCCATTGGATTTGAGGCAATTGTCCTCTTGGATTGGATACCGATGTGCCAATGTGGTATGTGTGATAACATTGGCGCTTACAGCCGCAGGACAATTAGGTATCTACAGAAAGTCCTCGCACTTGGTTATTGTTGTATAGAGATATAAAGTCTCGTAGACCACACTCAAAGTGGTCGGGTACACCAATACAATAAAGGTGATTGTTTTTACGTATACACCTGGGGGTTGAATAGCCCTTCGAAAGCGTCCTCGTTGTTCAGCTTGAAATTGAAAATTTTATTGCCTGATGAAAAATACTCCAAGCAGGTACGTTCAGGTGTGACAATTTAGAGACAATTTTGTGACAAGCATGCAAGTTTAACTTAAACTAACACATATGGATAGTGCATATCAAATATCATAAAGGTTAGGTTTTTCGTTGATGAGTTGAGAGTTGAATTTAAATGGTTTGAAGTTGCGTAGATTGATAGTTTGAAGATCACAACGGCTAGGTTTATGAGTCTAGAAATGAAGAAAGTCATCCATAGCAATTAGATTGTGCTAAAGTTAAAGATAGATAATGCCACATGGTGAAGATCGATGGGCTTATAATATGGAAATATTGCAATCTAATCCACTTAATCAGGAGTTTAGGTTATTTTATGGCGCGTCAGTGAGAATTGAAGGAAGATGACATACCACAATAGGAGAATCTTGGGTATAGAATGACTTGTCTGAGTTACGTTCGTGGAATAAGGGGTGTTATATCCAGCCAGAATTAACGGGATCAGCGGTTGTCGTCGGCAGCGCATATATTATCGCGAGGATCTTCCACTACGGTCGGATTGTTATTGCTTTAGCAGAATTTGGAAACGCTGGACAATGTTGTTCCATTCTCAGACGATTAGGATATACGTTGCATGAGCTAAGAGTGTCCATCCCCTCACAACGGTTTAGGGATTGTTGTAGGCTCCGCTCTAGGGTAATCCTACCACAATGGTCGCATAGGATTGTTGATTTATAAAAGGACACGTGATGGTCATCTGCGTATCACAAGTAGGGATTGTTTATGGGCTTAAATTCAACTACTTACGAAGGGAATTACCACAATAATACCGAGTTGAGTTGGGTTAGTATGTACACAACGATCAGAGGCTCTAAGACAGATTGGTATGATTTACTGACTAAGTAGATGGATATTACAACTGTCAGCGTTGCAAAGATTTAAAAGATGTAAATTATTGTAAGTGTTCTTAAGAGAAGAAACTGTTATGAAACATTCATCAGTGACTAAATATGCATGCATCATAGGTTCTGTTGGGTACGAAGGGTGACATTTATGCTCGACTGCATTGTCATCTTGCTTTGCAGGTGGTTTGGAGAGATTTTTGGTTGCGCCCCGAGACCCCTACACCGATCCCTCATGACAGAGGAGACAATGAGATGGCGGTGTTGGAAGGTAGATGATACTATTGAAGTGAAGTTGAATATATGGTGACTCAATACCCTTCTTGAGCGTTTAGGTTTGACATGGATGGATTGTGACATTTTATTTGAATTTGACTTCTGACTTGATTGACTCAAGCAGAGAACTTAGACCGAGGTCCATTACGTTGGCATTACCTGTGCCTAGAGTGTGACCTTGAGCATGAATTGATGGTTTGAGGTTTTGATTTGGATGAGCTAGCCAGGAGACGCTTACTGGATAGAGCATTGCA
>SNQN01000158.1:92860-123755 GCA_008642245.1 Bassia scoparia
ATACCTTATAAACGAGAGAAGAGAGCACGAGTGAGTGATGCTGGTGAAGATGTCGATAGTGAAGGCAAGTGAGGATGGTGATAGAGGCGCCCATCGAGAGGTGCCGTGTCAGGAGCGCGTGTGGTGATTCGTTGAGTAGGTTCTAGCAGTGAAGTTAATATATACCTCAAGGCTCCTCGAAGAGAATCCTCGCCAGCCCAACTTTCAATGTTTACTCATGTTTGAAGTTTGATCCATGAACTATTGGGCGAAGAGTCCGGCTGATAGGCTTGGGAAAATCTTCACGGCCTTCTTTTGCCTACCGCTGATATGCAGAAGTGAAGAGCGAGTTCAGAGCGTCGATTAAATCAAGTGCATCATTTTTATAAAACAAATCACGGCGAAAGGATATGTTATAATTGAAATACCGAGGCTCTCCTTTGTCTTTTCGGGCAGGTGTTAACCATGTCTTCACATAGTGTTGCCTGCTCTTGAAGGACCAAAATTTGGATCACATTGTTTGGTGCCGTCACCATTAATTAACTTACTTACGACACGAACAAACACACACCCATTAGCTCATTTCATTCTATAAATCAATCACAGATAAATCGCATAAATAATATAGTGCAAATTCATCAATTCTTTCACAAATCTAATTCTAAAAATTTAATGTTATTGTCTAGTTCATCGCACTGTATTGGCTAAGCCTCAATCATTATTGCAAATAATCACTATCTTAAGATATCTAATCTAAGACAACATACTAACACCATTTCAACTTAAATGAAACAAACATTATTTCAACTTTCATTCCATTATAGCATTTAACAACATGTGAGCAAAAAACATAGTCAATCAGTTAAGAAGTCCTAAAGCAACAATCGTCAAACTAGAAAACAAATAATGAGCAAATAATCCCCGTAGATAAAAGAGCACGATATATAACTTAGAAGCGAAATCGACCTCAAGAAAAGGACAAGGACAAATTCAAAAAAAAAAACTATGCAGTCAGAAATCGAACTGGACCCAGATAATATCAAACAAACTCATACATCAACTCAAAACGAAAATCAATGCAAAAATCAAGAAGAAACACGAACGAAATCATGATAAATGAAGCTTGAAAATGAGAGGAATTTACCTGAATTAGGTGAGGTGTTCGGTATTGAAAGATCTTGTGAGAGCCAGTGAGCCAAGTTAATGATTTGAAGCGGTTTGCGTGGGTTTTTTTTGTATTACAAGGAATTTGGCTACTGAGAGTATTGCTTCTAATTTTTAAAGAGGGTCTACAAGAAAACTGAGAATGAAGGAAAAAAGAAAACAGTTTTTATTTTTTTTATAAAAACCACTTACCGACCGAAGACTATTCAGTCGGTAAATTATTTCATTTTATTAAAAGAAAAATAAAAAACACAGAGGGGGGGTTAAATTCGCCAAACATCACGACCGATTTGAAATCGTCGGGGCTTCAGGTCTTTTATCAGTACCGACCAATATTCGGTCGGTGATATTTGGTGGGAATTGTTTTTTTTTTAATTAAAAATGCGGATGGATTTGTAATAATTCAAAGGCTCAACCAACGATTTTAAAGTCGTCGGACCTTTTATTGTTAGGATAATACCGACGAATTGTCGGTCGGATAAAATATACCGGACCAACTGCGGCAAGGTGCATTCGGTCGGTAATACCGATCGATTTTCTTTCGGGCTCTACCTCAATGTCGGTCTTTGCCTTCACGAAATCTGACTGTCTCTATGTCTTCGCAATGGAACTTTATTGGAAGCAGTTTCGGAATCACTGAACTCTGAATTTTTGCACCATGATGCACGACCCTTTGCCTAGTGGAGTCTGCTGTAGTTTGATTGTCCTTCGCGTCGAAATTAGGTCGGTATAAAATTCGACTTCGATCTACCTGATACAATTCTCAAGGAGGACTGATACGGAGCAAAGCTGGCCTTTCACTTCTGTACGCTTCCACGGTCTTGATAATCTGGTTTATGATGAGTATGAAAAATATCATTCTACCCGCAATTTTTACGTTAAGTGAAACGGCGGCCTGTAATCACGATGCAATCAAAAGGAAAAACTTCACGTGCCTGAGTAAATATTCTCGATCGCGAGGGTTGTAAATGCTAGAAGTTTGAGCTATTCACTCTAATATATGTGAGCAACAATGTAGCAGAGTACGAAACATAAGTATTTATGGATTACAAAAGCCGCCTATATTGGTCCTATGTATCCTTAAAAGAACCGCCTTAGTGCAAGGACTCCTCCCGGTCTTTACAATGAAGATCATTGTCAACATAAACCGTCTACTTCTTGTCGTAATTTCATGATAGAAGAGTCTTCTACTATGGCAACCATGATATGTGGCACATTAATATATTTGTGGACCAAAAAGCATTAAATAGTCTGTAGCCCAAATATACACCCCTGCGGAGTGGGTTGAATGACTTGAATTTTCCACTGAAATCTTCTTCGGCCATTTAGACTTGGTAGTATCCCAGCATACCTATCCATGAACTCGCAGAAGCTAAGGCATGATTCTGCGGTGTTTTCTTACGAGAACGTTATGTTGTAGTAGATAGGAAGTCGTCTTTCGGACTTGCTTTGTGTTAAGTCGCGAAAATCTAAAACACATTCGAAACCCGATTACCTCTTTCCTTAGGTATGGACACATTTACTATCCATGAGGTAATTGACAGACCTTAATGAGAGCCTAAATGCATTATTGTTTTGTTGACTATTCCATGCGAAATCTTGAGAGCAACATTACCGTTGTTTTCATTCTGATTAGAGCATTATTTGACTGCTTAGCCCCTCACATATTAGCGAAAATTTCTGTGTTGTTGCAATAGCCAACGACATCAATCCCTAGCATGTCTTCAAGAAACCAAGCAAAAAACATTCCACAGAATTCTTCTAGTGAGTAACCAATTCATTCCACTTTCTTTGCGAACTCAGTGTCAAGAATCAACTGCAATGTACCCTCCCAGTTGCGTGTCATAGTTAAATATACCAACAAGCGTGGTCCAACAATCCTCGAACGATCAACCTTGAATGCCTTAATCTCTTTATTTAGAATGTGTTAGAATTGTGTATATAATTAAAAAAGTTTAGAAAATTTGAAGAGGAAGAGAAGAGAGAAGATGAAGATTAGTGTCGCAATGAAAGATCTGGTAGTTAGGTCCTGTTTGTGAAATCATGCAAATTTCTTGAATGAGCCGAGGCCGGGAGGTAACATATTTATAAGACAAAAAACTAAAAAATGCAAGTAAACTTGGATGCAAAAATAGTTGGTGCTACAACAACCAATGCGTGACAAACACTAAGATGGAAGAACTTGGCAGCGTTATTACCGCCCAACCTCTTCAGCCCACCCTTTCAAAACTCAACCCACAACCCCTTTCCGTTTGTGTGACTTTCTTGACTTTTTAACGAAATGACGCATTAATATAAAAATCAGAATAAAATCATTCTTGTGATTTTTATGTTTATTCGACCTATGCACCAATCTTGGTTATAAATATTTAGGGAGAATTTCGCTGCAGTTGCCCCTACGCTCTAGGTAGCGAGGTCTCGAAGCTCCCAAACAAAACATTTTAGCTTCAGTCCCCATGTGTCTGGCATTTTCTAAGAGACTTCATAAACTCTTTTCCCACAAGTCTAAAAATTATGGAAAAATATGCAAACGTATTTTCGTATGTAAAATATTTTGCATTATGGTTAAAATTTCTTAATTTTTGGAGCCTTTGCATGATTTAAGTTATTCGTCGCAAAAATCCATTCATAATTACTACGAGAGAGTCCGAAAATAATGTTAAGAAATGCTTAGAATAGATCTAGAAAATATTTATGAAACTATTCCTAGAAAAATATATAAAAATAGTTAAATATTATTTTAAAATTAAAAAGCACTTTTATTTTTTAAGTTCTTTAGTAACAAAAAGTGTTCGTGCTCTACAAATCGGATCAAGTGGCGATGAGTTGAGCGCCCAATCTGCGTCTTAGGCATTCCCGGTATGGTCCGATGTGCCAAATGTGGTATGTGTGATAATCTATTTGGCGCTTACAGCCGAGGACAAATTTCAGATCCTACAAGAAAGTCTCGCACTTGGTTATTGTTAGTATAGAGATATAAAGTCTCGTAGACGCACATCAAAAGTGGTCGGGTACTACCCTCAATAAGTGTTGTTGTTTACGAACACTGGGGGGCTTAGTAATAGCCTTCGAAAGCGCCATCGTTCGTTCAGCTTGAAATTGAAAATTTTATTGCCCGTGGAATTGAAGAAGAATTTTTACTGCAAGCAGGTACGTTCAGGTGTGACTAATTTTAGCAGACAAATTTTGGACAAGCATGCAAGTTTAACTTAAACTAACACATATGATAGTCATACAAATATCATAAAGGTTAGGTTTCTCTCGTTGATGTGAGAGTTGAATTTAAATGTTTGAGTTGCGTAGATTTGATAGTTTGAATGATTCACAACGGCTATGTTATGAGTCTAGAAATGAAGAAAGTCTCCATAGCAATTAGATTGTTGCTAACCACGATTAAAGATAATCAATCCAACAATGGTGGATCGTGGGCTAAATATGGAAATAGCGATTCTAACCACTTAATCAGTTAGGTTATTTTATGGCGCCTTAGTAAATTGAAGGAAGATCATCCACAATGGAGATCTTGGGATAAAGTTGGAAAGTTGAAGTGAATGTCATTCGCACAACGATCGGAGTGAGTTGTCGTGGGCTAAATTTTAAGTAAGTTAATCATCCAAACGGTCGGATTGTTATTTAGCTAGAGTAGTACAGTCCATAGAGCGATTAAAATTGTCTGGGCTAAGGTCATTCCACAGGTTAGGATTGTTGTAGGCATATGTGTCATCCACAATGGTCAAGATTGTTGTAGGCTAATGGTCATCCACAACAGTAGGATTGTTATGCTAAAAATTCAACTAAACTACAACAATCGAGATTTTGCCAGATCCAAATGAATAATGTACACAACATCAGGATTTTGTTTAGACTTTAGAGATGAAGTCTTACCAACGTCAGGTGCAAAGATTTAAAATTGAATTTGCAAGAGAAACGGAGACCTACAAACTAATATGTTTGTTGTAGAAATCCTGCAACGAATTATTTTGTGCAATATGATCGAAGACCCTACAAACGATCTACGGGTGTGTAGGTATACTTATGAGAAGTTGAAGTTGATATAATATATGGTTGACATCAGAGTATCCTTCTTGAGTTAGTTGATAGGGAATGGACTTGTACAATTTTATATTTGAATTTGACTTTGACTTGACTTGACTCAAATGAGACTTAGACCGAGGTCCATCATTGCAGCTTCCTGCTGACCCCTACTAGCCAGATTGATCCCTTGAATATTGATAAATTGATTTGAGGTTGTGAGGTTGATGAAGCTAGCCCAGGAACGCTAACTGAGTTTAGAAGCATTGCAGGTTTGACATTAAGATTGGATGAGACCAGGACTTAAATACTTAGGGTAACTATAGTTATAATAATAATCCCCCCCCGCCCAAAAAAAACTTGAAACTTGACATGAAATGTACATGCGCACGAGAGACCCCCCATACATTGGACTGAGTCGAAAAGACTAAGGGTAAGAGGAAATAGGGCTAGATTCAAAAAATAGAAGTTGGAAATTGTGACTAAGGGACACAAATGTGAGGTGATCACGCTGAACATCTCTTGACATCAGAATCGAAGTGAGTCTAATGTCAGGGTCTAACTACAAAGGTATGTTCGAGAATATCTTAGCACACTCAAAGACCAATCGATGAAATGAACCTTAATTAATATATTTATATTTGATCGGACCTCGAGATGAGCGAACCTATGTATCCTTGTGAATGTGACCGATTCTTATCGTTGAGTTCGTAGTGAAGTGATGAACAAAATCCTCACCTCTTGGATTGAGACTTGTGAGGTTATAATGTAGGCTGGGTTGAGAAGCGGGTAGTCGGGGTCTGGAAACTGCTATTTGATTTTAGCATTGGATTTTGAACAAGCTTTGACTTAACTTAAATTGGAGATTGACTTTGCTTTCAACTTGATTTTGAAAGTTGACTTGCAATCTTGTTTTTGCTTTGATGGCTTTACATCTTTGCGTTTGTCACTGTTGGCGTATTCATTTTCTTTATGTTTGATTTGAATGGTATTTTGGTGATGGGATAAGATAAAGTGAACAAATGGCCTAAGTGAGCTCTAAAGGATTTGCAATGATGTTTAGAAGTCACATCATGAGGATGAGACATAATTTGTTGTTGTAGCATAAGAAGATGAGTCCTCTCGAAGCTATGCTCCGTTTTATTTTTATTTATTAAAGTAAATTGCACGTGGTATAAAGTCTCATTCATTGAATTTAGAAAACGAAACTGAAATGAAAGAAGCTTATTTATTGATATTCATAAGTGGAGGGGCTACAAGCTTTATTGTCTCAGACCCCATCTGTATAGACTATGATCTAATTTGCAATAGTACTCTAATTAAGAAAAGCACACAAAAAACAACTTGGCTAGGACTATACTCTTACTGACTTAATCTATGGGATGTACTGTTTACTCAGCTTGTAACTCGTTGCTATCTGAATGCACTGGCGTCAATCTGCCCCATTGGGGTTTGCATATATTGAGTGTCGGCGCATGTTTGCTTCCTGAAGGGATTGGAAGGCGTCCGTCAACTATCAATCCGTTAATCCTTGCTTAAAACCTAGCCAATCGGTGTAAGGTGCCCGTTCCTTGATGATAACTTTGCAATAGGCATAAAAGATTAATGCCCACTATCTAGGCTCATTTTCGGAGTTGTTATATGGTTGTTGTCTACCAGTGGTTTGACTTCAAATTGATCAATCTTTAATCCACTCAAATCTGATTTTTCACTTATTCCCTACTTGTAGTTGTAATAACTTATTTGTTGCTTCACTAACGATTAGGTTCTTAAGATAAAGGAAATCCGCGGTACTACAAAACCTCGAAGAATAGCGATGAACCATTCACATAGGCAGTGTGTGCGACGAGACAAGCATCTCGCTATATCTCTATATATCGACGACGTGTCCTCTATCAAACACTCTGTGTGAGTATTCAACCTCGTCGTCAACTGCAGTCCCAAATTTTGCTACATTTATCTACCGTTCTCGCTACTTATCTTCTTATGCCGAAACACGTTCCTGTCACCATCAAATACGTCCGCTGTTTGCTTTCTCACCACTTCTTCGACTCTTCTACAAATTATTCTTCTAGTTTTAGGGGGTCGACTGTTTTAACTATCCCTCACTAGCCAGACTTGCTCAGGACATACTTTCATATGCCCACACAACGTTCTATTTTTAGCTTCGAAACATAAAAATTTTCCTCTAAAATTTCTACATTTTTACTATAGTTGATTATAAGCCTCGAATGTATGATTGTTCTTGTTTAGCCTTTTAAAATTTGCATATAATAACTCTACCAAATTGTGTTTTATTGGAGTTGAGGTCTAGGGTTGTGCAATAGTAATTTAAGGTTCGTTTTGAAACTGCAATTTGTCAATGAATTGGTACAATCTATTGACGGTCATTTTTGATTTATTGTGTTTATGTAGCCTTTTTAAGCGTATTCATGGCTCTCCAGTTGCAATGATTTGTATCACATCATGTACTATTTTAGTCTCCTTAATGTAAGATACGAAAGATGAAGTTAGGTTACTTAGGCTCCTTTAATTTACTTGACCTATAAAGCCATTGTAAAGATAGAATTTCTAGTCAATGAGAACATTTTTCATCGATGAATTTGGTGTGTTATTGTTGGCCCATTATGAATTCGTACCATGAAAATAGGTTGTTATACATAAATTAGACAATCCTTCAGCTCGAAAGAGTATTAGTGTGTTTAGGTGACGTTCCAGCATTTAAACCCTAACAATTTGATCACATGACCCTTTATTGTTGTAATTGATGTAATGATATATGTGTAGCCATATATTGACCTACTTGAGCAAGCTCTTTTAATTATACATGATTCTAATTCTATTTACGAATTTATAGATAATATCTATGTTTCACAATTCCTTCCGAAGTTTAGAGTGACCAATTTTCATTCTCAAAGCACACGTAGTTTTAGCGTAGCTTGTAATTATATGACTTTGATCCGTCTCTGGTTGTACATAGTTTTATGATGAATGCCTCTCAATGTTGTCGTCCCTTTTACCTGTATCTAGTACTTGAGTAGAGGCCACGTAGTTATAATTAATTATAGTTGCGATGCTTTATAAAGTTTGTTGGGTGCCATTGCTGGGATCGCAAAGTCACATTTGAAACTGTTTTGATTGATGAGTCTAAGTTTGTAATATAATTTTATATTTATTTTCCTTGACGATAATTCATATTTCAACCTTTAATAGTCATTTGCTAACTACTCTAGTTTTTTAGATTGCTTTGTTTTGTCACGGTTGAGCTTACTAATCGTTTGCCTGCTATTCTTTTCGCTCATTCCTATCGATTCAAGATCTAATAGGACATGAGCAGTGAGAAGGCTCCTTCCAGAGAATGTCAACCCGGAATTCACTTTGGCTTATGCGAATGCTTACCGTACTTTGAAACATCCTGATGCAAGTTTATATCTGTAGGGGAAATTTTATTTTTGGGTCTGTACGTACCAGATTGCAAACTATATTATAGTCTCTCTCACCAAACTCATTTCCACTTCGACTCAAAGTGTCAATTTGGGAGATTTAGATACTCATAAGGTGTCCATTCTACACATGGATAAAATTTTGAGCTTTGGTGTACAATCAGCTAATAAGTCACTCCTGATTTCATTCGTATCATATGTTTCAATCTCTTCAACAAATTTAAAAGGCCAAACCTTGTTGAGAAACCATTAAGTGAAGGCGTCCTTGTACAAACTGGGACGAAGTGTACAAATCTTCTCTGCTCGATATTGACAACACAGGTGCATGAATTTAGAGAACTGATCACTAGTGACCCTTGCAACTTAATGAACCACTAAACAACCCACAACACAAGTCAAAGAACCAAGAACCCAAACGAACCAAGAACCTCGAAATCAGCCAAAGTCTCAAAAAGTTATTGATGAAGATGTGTGATTGGTTTTTGAATGTGCTAATGTTCTAAGATGCTTATTACTATGATTTGAATGCTTTGTTGTTGTTTTCATGAGTATGTATGAATACAAGAATTTGTGTTTGATTGCTAAGTGAATTTGGAAGATGAGTTTCTAGGAAAGGAATGCGGAGAAAAATTGGCAAAGCACGAGTTATATATATGCGTGTTAAATCCCGTCAATTAAGGTCGAGGGTATCTGTGATATATAAAGCAACGTTGAATCTGAAATAAAAATCGATGATAATTATCATATAAAATATATATGCGAATGATTTATTATGATTGCAAATCCTGATTTATTAATGCTAATTTTTGGGAATCTATTGCTGCATTCCTCTCCGTTCAAATAGGAATCTAGATGAAATAATAAGTATGTAGAAAAATCATATAAATATATGAGTGCTTATGATACTTTCACAGACTATGAATTATTCCATTTTCAGGATTATTTGAACTCGATTCGTCTCCCTGCTTGACATGAATGAGACTTTAATAAGAAAAAATGAATGTAAAACAATAAATAAAATAATGTGTTGATTCTATATGGTCTTGACGAACTGAGCTTTATTTGTGTATCTGTGATATCGTTTATTACCCCTTTTTGAATATTGCGTTGATCATAAAACAAGCTGAAATCATATAATCATTTGATTTTGATTATGATTGCGATATCTTTAACATATCAAAATCACTTATTTATGTAGGAGAATTACTTGTGGCTCCATGTATGAGAGATCGCTAACCCCACCTCATCTCATTAGTATTAGAGTGCACAACCTCTTCATACAACCTCTATCCTCTGCTTAGATAAGCTTTGCTAATATTATCCCTTCATTGCTCAAATCTCAAAGATACTCTTTAATAAATTCAATCTCACGACCATACCCTACCTCTTCAGTGCTATACATCAACGAGAATACTCCTTCTATCCTTTTGCACTCTCTGCCTCCTTTACTTGATCTGCCTGTCATTGGATACTCTTTAACTCCTCTTCTGTGCAAAAACAAAAAAAACGACTAGTCCAGCCGAAGATCCTTCACATCTAATCTACTTTTTGGTGCCCCCAGATCAGAGATACCCACTCTTTCATACTTCTGATAACTAGAATGAATCTGCTTTTCTTGCTTCAATTACACCTACGAATCGCTACATATCCTATCTTCACACTCTACTCTTCGGTGCGCACCGTTCCAGTATATTCTTCTCTATAAAATCTCTTTCGGTGCCCCCGTGTCAAAAGATTACCCCCTCTTTAGTGCGTTTTTCCAGCAGAACCTTACGCACAGTGTCTCGTATCCATTTCGTTGCCACCGTTCCAGGAAGTAGTCCAGTGTCTATGGCCTCATTTACCTATTCCTACCACCATCAAGGAAGTATTTCTGTCAAAACCAATCTCTTTTGTGCCCACCTGTCCCGAAGATCTTATACCCTGTTCATGTGCTTCTGCCAGAGAATGCTTGCTACCACTCTACTTATGCGCTGCCTTACTCCTTTCCTGGTGCCACCTTCCATAGTGAGATACTATAACGTCGCCCTTAACCACAAGTCCCGTATAGCGATATTTTTTTTATGCTACTACTCTACTTATGCCCTGCTTAACTCCTTTTTCGGTCCGCCAGGGATGTCTTTGTACTTCGCCCCCCCCCCCGCCACCTCCTCAACTCCCCCAATATTCCAGGAAACTTACATCGCATATAGCCACAAGTCGCATAGAGCGATCCCTTTTTAGTTGTGCCCTTCATGATTGATCCCTTTATGCCTGCTTAACCTCCTTCCGATGCCACCTTCCCAGAACTATAACGTGCGTATAGCCACATCGCGATTAATACGATATTTTTTTTAGTCCACCCTCCCATATCTTATGCCTGCTTAACCTCCTTTCCGGCATGCCACTACTATAAGGAAACTTAATAGTCGCGTACTAGCTAAAGATCGCGATTTTAATAGCGATTATTTCCTCCTCCTGGTGCCTTCTCATCCTCTCCTTCGGCTACGCAGCTGAAAGCGACAAGTATGAAGCCCTTTCACTTAACGTTATTTGGTTCCAATGTGTGAAGTGATTGTTGGATACCGGTGCTTGTATTTTTGACCTTCTACTAAGGATTCTCCGGACATTTATTCTGATTCTTCTTTCTTCTATTTGCACCCTCTCTCTTTTTCTGCTCTGCTTTTGAATTCCTGGTAAGTTCCTTGCAAATGCATGGTCAAGTCTAACAAGTGCAAGTACAGTACCTCTATAAATGTTGGGTCTATGAACTCTGCAGAACGTAATAGGTGCTTGCACTTTATTAATGTCTCTGACTATTTTTCTCAAGAAACAGCCACTATTACTTTATGTCAAAAAGGTGAGTCCCCACTCAACACGTTGTCAGTTATCGTTTCACGTGAATAGCGAGTACACTTGAGAGACAGCCGGCTCCTCTCTCCCGAGCTATACGTCCTTACTATTACATCTTGCACTTTGTCAGTGTTTCGTGTCTCTCGAGTGTTGCTCGCTTCTCTATCAATCCACTATCATTTCTGTTGAGCATAGATGATAGACATATCTTCGCAGAACCATGTATGATCACTTCAACGCGTAGTTGTATTATGTCTCTCTTAAAGAAAAACTCATTAAATCAGGACGGAACCTAAACCGTAGTCCAACGTTAGGATCAGTGCAACCTTTGAAGGGTCGCACGCCTTATCTATAGATTAGAGCCTCCATAATAAGCTCCTGAGTCCACCTATGAGAGTTTATTGTTTAGACCGTTGTTTTGGATGATAAGCACAATAGATGCTGCATGCACTGCTTCCCCTCTGACTAGACCAATGCATGTCATTCCGTAAAGTTACTGATTCATTACTCACGCACTAGCATACACTTGATACTGTCCAAAGGAAACATTGTACTCATACATTTGTGCCAACCTGAATTAATTGCCAAAACTTACGCTTTGTTCGTCACCTCTATATGCATTTTATCGAATTTTTTTGCCCATTCATAAATTCACTATCCCATCTTGAGTGTGAATACATTGGCACCTTTCCTAGAGTCTCTGTTTCCACGTGAGTTCCAGTTAATCTTCTTTGGAATATGGGTATATGCCCTCCAACCAGTCTCTTTCATCTCATATCCAATATTGGAGGAGAGAGAGCGTCCTTATCTTTATCGTGTATCAGACATAGCTTCTGTGGTTCATAGCTCCGATTATATACTCCACACAACGAGTCCACACTACAGTTTGGGAATCCTTAAGAATTAGCCCTATTTGAGGAAACATTCATCTACGGACATGATATACAGCGCTGCATCTAACTAAATGTTTCCTTCCCAATGTCCTGAACAATATAGATGTCTTATTAGTAACTGACTTCCTGTATGAAGAGTTTAGATTTAGAGTACCTGGTTATACTCCGCATTATGCTCAAATTGTTAATGAAGAGGCTGTATGAGAGATACATTCTTGTTTGAAACATTCACTGTCTACCTAGGTCTCGGAAGACTTGCGTATAGAGACAAGATGCTTTTGAGTAAATTTGTTTAGTGAAATGGCTTGCCCACACATAGGCATCACAGCTCTTAGCTCCTATAGGAATAGCGCCACAAGTGAAATTCTTATCCTGCACTTTTCGACAGCTGCTAGCGTATAAAATTCTCCGTCTTTGCTCTTGCATGATCTACAGTGCTAACTTGCACCAATGTACACGAGTTGACGTTACGACTCAAAGTGAGGAGACGAAGTGAGCCAGCCAAACTCTATGCGCCATTCTCATAGGGATTCATAACCTGTAGAGCAAGAAGAACGCAACGAGAGCTACACTTTAATCGATACAAACTTTGTATCCTAACAGGCGATTGTATCGATTTCTAACTATTACACTCTTGGTATATATCATCTATGAAATTAGCGCCGCAAACTATTGGAAGTGAACAGAGGTATGGTCAAATATCAAATGGAACGATCCCTATTCTCATCGAATACTATAGTCTATCTAACAGATGGTCAAACTCTAGTGACATGTTTTTCTGTATACAAGAGAGCCTGTCCAGCATGGAAAACTGCAGCAAGGCGAGTGGCATTGACAACATTGGAGGTAAATACAACATGCACTGATAGTAAGACTACGCGTATGCTTGCTGCCTAGGTGTGAAATCTGACTCAGTGGTATGGGAGACGTCTCGTGCAGGTCAGCTCGGCTATTCTTAATCATGTGAACTAGCATCTCTCAGGCTTGGGAGAACAATTTGCTAGTACTCTTTATAGCTAGTCGCCTATCCGCGTAACAAAAGTGGGAACATCTTATGGGTGCAAGTAATCTTAGGCACGGAAAGCATCACCTATAACAGAGTTCAATGAAGAACAAGATAACTATTTATATGCAAAGCAAGCAAGAACAGAACTATGTGATCAGAAGAATGATTACCCTGACGCTTATTATATAATGTTTCTGCCAGCACAATCAGACCATGTTGTTAATACCGGTATATGCGATTTACTTTGCGCTATATACGACAGTAAAATGAAGTAATGCATGAATTTGCAACATCGCAACAGACATTAAACTTATACGTGCACATATTCTGCTTATCGTGGGACTGACTTAAAACATTATATTGCCACACGATTTTCAAATGAAATGACAAAGATTTTCAGTATGAGGCATATGGAGATAAATCCTACTAGTATCAATAACAAATATAACTTCAATGAAACTTTCTGAACCTGCTTAAAACCTCAATCATGATCTTCATAAAATGCAACCATTCTATTTTTCTTCTATACTTCACAATGTGAGAGACGGATACAGTGGAAGCTATCACAATGCGGTAAGCCACCCCGGCTCTTGTTCTCCAGTCATTCTACCTATCCGCGCATAAACGTTTTACGCACCCAAAATACACCATTGATCACGTGTAAACTCTCTGAACAAACGTTCTATAGATGAGTCTATTAGGGTGTTACTCCGTAGTTTGCACACTTCTAATACTTTAATTATAGACATGTCTACCAATAAAAATATGATTATGAATTAGAGGGCTCGAGATGCACACTATTGCTCTACTTTGTATGAGTGTTAACCAAGCTTTGCCTTGATGATACTAACATCATCATCTATCCAATTTCTCATTAGGCATTTACGAGCTATCATTCAAGTCTAACGTAGCGAAGAGCGAAAAATTATCTTATCCATATTGGATAGCATACATGATTGTAGTAATCGTGACTCGTTAGCGAGGTAGAATTAGTGCTAAATGAGAAATTGCAACAAAACATGATAAAATCTTATCTTGTTAACATCGAACTAATCCGAGCAGTCGTATAGCCAAAGAACACCTGGTATTGAGACATGTGAGGGCAAGAGCTATGAATCGAGACAAATTCTAATCCCGTCCTGAACTGAGTACTCGCTAATTTACAACAATTTCTACCAATCGAAAAAGTCCATATCTGGCGAATAGAACGAGATAAATCTGAAGGATTACAGTACGTGTTTTCCCACCATGTACATTGTTTTTTTGTAAAAAAGACTTTGACATGCTCAAAATTGCAGAATGGAAGATAGGGGTGTTAGTGCTACAACAGACTCAGCCTGAAGATACGCTTAGCGCACCATTATCAAAATAGACGTTCTCATTAAATCACTAATGATAACGGGTTCACATACGATTTCTTATAAAAAAGAACTAAGTACAAGGTTGATGCATTTTGCAGTTAGACGCGACATCTCACTACACAATATCGATATTGTTCACACTCAAATAACCATAGTTAATCAAACTCATCCTATCCACTAACCTACAACGCCAATTTACGTTTATCTCACTAAGGTGTCTCAATCTCGATGCTAACCTTCTTGTTCTTTTTTCTTACAAATGGTTATCATGTTTCATATGAAATCAGTATATCCACTGCAAGTGCTAGAAAATACAACAATCATCCAGAGAGCCAACTCCAAAAGTATCTGTTATTCCTACCCATCTTCTTGTGTACGATCTACCTACGTACTTAGCGATTTAACTGAGCTCACGATCTCTAATGTAAACAGTAATCAGCCTATCCACCAACTGCATTTGACCTGAGACCAACAACAAATTTCCTTCGATATTTCATATAGGTTACGATTAGCTAATTCTCCAACGTCTATTCCACGTTGATTCACTCATAGCCGGTATTTTACATAATAAACTTGATCCCCAGGATAAAATATCATCTATCGTCGCACTTGCTTAATAAGTCCCTGCCCCTTCATTCATCTCCATTGCTTATTATTTTCCTTGCGTTTCCTCATCATTTCTTTCCTTTTTCCATTCCATTTCCTATCTACCTTTCTTAGGGGAGCAGATCCTCCCATGTTGTTATCTCAAAGCAGCAACCCATGGGGCGCTGTTTTCCAAAGGACCAGGAGCACCTACACCTCTGATTGGGCAAGTATTCCCTCATATACCTGAAACATCCAAGTCTGAGCTGTCGCCCGTGAGTAATAGGTTTTTGATGATCCAGCTATCTATATTGTACTTGTAACACAATCTATAAAATCCAATACGTAATATGAACCTAATCGAGTATTGCACATCGCTACCGGACAGATACCCAACACACTAGAGACACCAAGTGCCATACACCATTGTATTATCACCATATCAGTTGTGTTTAAGTGTACACGCGCCCACAAACTTCCGACATATCCAACCAGCTAAGCAACTAAAGCAGAATTTGAATTCATAGTGAACTACTTCAACCGAAACCTCGAATGTACACTACCCAGCCGACGACCCGTGCTAGTCTTCGACCTTTACTATCAACCCTACAAGTTATATTAGTCCACACTATATCACTCATGTTGTTACCAACCACTTTATCACCAGACTATTAGACAAGCACACCTTTTCTGGCTCTATGCCAATGCCAACTAAACTCTCTCTGGTATTTGCCCTAGCTATAAGATTGTGTTGTTTGAAATAAAATCTCAATAACTTGAAAATTAAAATTTCACTTTACAAACTTTCATCAATCAAACACCAACTAGCCAGTGATGATAGGTGTCACATATAAATAAACCAATTTGAGAAGCCTCACATACCAATCATCAAAGCCTATGTAGAGGTATGAAGCAATGGTCAAATCATTGAATACGATACGTAGTTGCACTTCCAATGAGCGTCAAGCAGCTACATGCCACACACAGTATATTAGCTAATAAGAGTAGTATTCCACAAATGACAAGTCCTTCACACTAAGCTCCTTGGCCCTTTAGGTCTACAAACTGAAAATTACGCACACAGCCTACCAAGCAATCTTGCTATGACGCTTAAAGTCGTATCACCATTCCACAAGAAAATATTATCGACGACACAAATTGTCTCATGCTCAGAGCATTCAATGCTATCCTTTCTTAGGAATCAGGAAGATAGAGCCCAATAAGATGAGGAAAGAAATAGTCACCAGCTGAACTCTAAGCGCATAAAGAAAGCAGATTCTCGGTCCTCCATAAGATGTTTAATGCGTAAGGCGAAACTAGTGCATACGTCATCCATTAGAACTTTCATAGCACTCTTATACCGCCTTGAGCATAAATTTGCTCTCTCTTACGATGACAATCTCTAGGCTCGAACCCAATATAACTTGATCCCTACCCAGACTCCCTCTTGGGTAGAAAGCTAGTTATAGGAGAGGCCTAGATCCTCTAAGAGAGTCATCCTGGTCAGTCATATTACATGTGTTAAAAATGTGATGCGTTCCGCATTACAATCCCTCTAAGCCTGAATGGTGAGAGAGCGAGAGAGACGCTCAACCCAAGAGCTTCTTATACTCGCATCAGCCCAATCCTACATAAAAGCTATAGCATCCCCCAACACGAGTGCGTCCTGTGGTGTATCAACATAGAATCCCACACGACTCCATATGTAACTATAAAGCAAACCATAGACTTTAAGATGAGACAATGTTACTTCAGATGATGCGTGCGACGTCCCTTCTTGTCTACATTCTGGCAAATCACTAGGATTCTAACTCGTGAGGAGTGGCGAACTCCTATGTAGTGCGCTCGAGCCACAATCTTCCTGAGCACAGTACAGGAACATACGTCACACATAGAGCACTAGAGCAAAAAACAAGCAGAGAGCGGTACCTACTCCTCTTGCCTCAAATCTGTTTTTCTCATGCCTGAAAAGAGGAAACCCTTTGATGTGCCTTGACCGAGTCATGACGAACCAGAAACTTATGATACACTGCGAGAATAGGTGATAGTGCACACTCTACCGAGAGATAGAACACGCATCCTATGAATTCTCCTATGTGCAAATCCTCTAGAAGCTTTCCAGTGCACGCATCTATTCTGCTCCACATAAAACTCCTAGTTCATTGATGCTAAGCGCAGGTGGTCCTAATGTTCTATTTTTGAAAGCATACAACTGTGAGAGCGAGAGTGGAGCTCCGCTATGTACCGAGTCGCTCGCATCCTTGGTGTATCCTGCGCTCACGTCCGGTAGTTCTCCTTGCAGAGACGCATGCGTAACAAGACTCTTCTCTTGTATGCGCGCACCTCAAATTGATGCCCTATACGATACTCTATAAATAGACCAACGCGCTGCCTCTGAGCGTCCATCGTACCTCCAATTAATCAAATTTGATAATGCGCTGAGTTCTGTGAAATAGCTTTCCTAGGCGATTCCTAGGAGATTCTATAGTGATGGGTTGATGGTTTTGGACAACATTAGGATTATGGTGGGTCACCTCTCACGTTTGGCGTTGATCGAGATCGGTGTCATGATTTCACTTAGCACCCCTATCTTCTATGATGTCGTTCGACGGTCTTCTACCTCTCTGACCGGGGTTTCTTTTGATGCATGGGATAACAACAAGATTGCAATACAGTGCCTGAAGGCCGTTCTAGTGGGGAAGGGGGCGCGGGCCTTGGGGTCGTTCCCAATGTCTACGTACACTGCCATGTTGGCTCAGTGGCATATATGTGCCACTATATATGTCAAGGGTTTTGCTGTGCAGACTAGTTGCCTGATTGATGATCCTAGTTTTTACTGTGTTTCCAAACCCTATTGATGCAAGCGAGTGAGGATCATTGAGAACGCTATCATTTTAATTTTTGCTGTAATTCGATTGACCGTTTGCCTATTGTCTAGTTCTAATGGCGTTCAGTTCTGATCTTTTGCTATCGTGTCAAGTCGGCCCTTGGATAACCCGCTCCGTTATGTTTGTAGAGCTTTGCATCATGTCCCGTACCAGGTTTAAGGTCTCACGGACCTGTGCTCCTCACCGATCACTCTCAGGCTCTGTTCGTTGCCAGAATAATGGCGAGGTAGATACAATATCTTAGTACGTATCTTTGTGAATAGTCGCGTGCCCAGTTGGACTGCGTCCAGGAGACATATCTTCTTCTGTGGAATTAGACTTCTCTAGGAGATCAGTTTTCCACCAAGACTTCTTGCCTTAGTGCGGCATTCAAAATTGTTTTTGGGTACCGTCGGCGGCGGCATCTTCTTAGCTGACAGAACAAAGTGTATCTCCACGCCTTCGACTTAGACTGCGCACACTCTCTCTCAGACTGATAAGATAGTTGACCAAGGATGTAATTATCTAAAATGTACTATATCGCATGTGACTTGGGGAAGATGATCTGAGACTTCCCACATGACTTGCTGTAACGCCAAACTCTTATGCAGTTCCAGGTGTATATGCTCAATATGATGATCGAAGCGTATTGTTGTACACTCCTTTTCACACTTCATACGGCCATTTAGTAACTCTTGAGTCCAAGTGCTTTCTCTCTATCCTTTAGTTCGCGCTATCGTGTTGCGTGCTTTGATGCTGGGTCTCTGTACACATGCACGTTAACGTACCCAACAAAGTAGCGTCTCGTCTTCTAACAAATTTTCTATCTAGAAAGGAATTGGTGAACCCGTATATAACGTTCTCTTTATAATTGCCTTATGGCCGCCGAGTTTAATTGTTACCCAATAAAGGCCAATGAGCGGGCTTAGTCTCCATACCGAGCACGCATCTGTCAGAGGAATTACTAAGCTACTACTTACCTAAATTCTGAGGAGAGAGAATCTAGAGAAAAAGTGGCAGTCGACTGATCATAGACTTCTGAGAAGTACTCCATAGAGATTGCATCTGGATGACCTGTATTACCTCCAGTAAGGAATAACTGAGATGATTTGGACCTGCATGATCAATTTTTCCACTTTGAACCATAACTATAATCTATTATGATTTTGATGGATGCGAATGTGCCTGTTTGCAATGAAAAAATTACGAGGTTAATAAGGGCTGAATATATATACGACCACTAAACCCCGCAGAATTAATGCCCTGTCTTGCGGGCACATTATGTGACTCATGTATAGCATACTGTTTTCGTGTTGGCCTCCTTCATTATGATAGTGCAAAGACGCGGGATACTTTCTACCATAAAGACGCGCAGGCGGTGGCTAATTAGGGTTATTGGTTGCCGATTAGGTCATTTCCCACACCATATTCTGGCCAATCATACCTGCTTAGTTAGTGTTGTCTGGTCAGTCTAGATCCGTAAAACCAATGAGTAAAATTGCATAACAATGATATTAGTTGGTCCCTGACAAGCAGTATGTGGGACATGTGTCTCCTTGTGGATGTTGTATATACCATGTTAGTGGTAATGCAATCTTGGATATCTTATTCCTGTTCAATATCTATCTTATTATATTAATCGAAACATAAGCATAATACGTCCTAGTTTGAATTTTGTTATATTTTTAAATACTAAGTACTCAATGCCTAGTTAGCATTCGAAGCTCAATGACATATATAATGGTGTTCAATACATCTAATAGTTTTAAAAATTCCATCCAGGTGTATGTTCACGTGGGTGCTAGTAACAAAATGAGCTCCTTATAGTGTCAAATGACGTCATTGTCACTATATAATGGTAGAATTGTTTATCCTGTACAGCTATGGACAATTAGTTCTTATGTGGCAGTCAATTGAAAGTACTCTATGAGGTGTATCATAGCCAATATTCTCAAACGCTTACCCTACAAAGTAATCTATATATTATATATAAAAATAGAAAACTGTAGTATCTAAAATGCAAAACAAAAACATTATTATAGACAATATAATAGCACTATTATCAAGGAATTTGATCTAGGCTTCAAGCCATCTCCACAAAAAATAGGTGACAGATTCGAAAGGATTAAAGGGTTAATAAGATTTTTTATAAACCAGTATTATAATATTCAAATCTGACATTCTTACATATGAGTAGTCTATAAGTTACAAATGTAAAACCTGCATGCATGTATCTATAACTGAGAATCTGTGAACACAAGTCACTTTGTATAGATTAATACGATTGATTATGTTAGAAATAGATCTCATTTGCATTAGTGACATGCTTTATTGATTTCAGGAATTAATATTCATATGACTTTGAACTGACAGCGCTCTTCCATAAAGAAATGAGTAGATACATACCACATAGATATGAGAATATCATATAACGATCAAATAAAATGGATAAATATCACTCATTCATTTCTTATATATATATCTATGAATATAGTCCTGTGAATTGTTTAATCCATCTTATAGAGAATACTTCTACATCTATATCTCATTCTCTTATGTATAATGACAAACTTTCCTTGTATTATATGCCTCCTTAATCCTTACCTTAATTACCCGCACATAATATATCTCTCTATATATAATTTGCCAATATAACGAACACCCACTGATATTCTCCTTGGTTCTATAATATATATCTATACTATAACAAACAAATGTACATGGTATATCTCTTAGAAGCTTTTAATTAATGTCATTATCGACTTTTTGAACTGATATTGTAGATGCTATACTCGAGTCTCCTCTTTATACCAAAAATAATGTTTATTACTTTAATAAAGTATCTTTAGTCAGGGGTAGATATTATAAAAAGTATGTTAAACCACCTAATAGAGTGTACACTCATCACCAAGTATACTATCAGTACTGATTCAATATTATTATATATTATGTGGCACATCTTAGGTAACCAAATAAACAGATGACTTATATATTTAATTTTATCTAGTTGTATTTTAACTAAATATCTCACTGTCTCTCGACTATCTATATCTCCTTTTGACACCCATTAAGTAAGATTTAACACTAATAAGATAAGAATAATCTCTCTTAGCCATCAAAAGAGAATAGTAATTCGTTAAACTATGCTGATGACATTTAGCACCAGTTTCTATTCTATTAGAGCAGAGCCTTAGGTATAACATAAACAAATTAGCAAATTGTGTCCTCCAATCAAAAATCTATACATATATTTATTTACATTTAGATGATAATATCTTGTATCAATTCGATAATACACAAAAAAATATCATAAGGATTACAGGCGATCATTACTAAAGATGTAACACTTCTTACTTCTTAATTCATACTATACAAATATTTGCCAACGCCGTACCATTCGTTAAGAACTAACAGCATAACCCACCTAAATAAAGTGAAAACTCGCCAATCTGTTGCAAGGTAGAAAGAATGAGTACGAAGAGTAATATAAGTAATAATGGATAAAATAATCTTAATATAACCGACTGAAAACTACGTACATATCCCGATCTATGATTATATGATCAAAATCTGAGTGTTTTATAATAAATCTGATATGAGTGAATCTGCATTTAGCATCTCCAAGTCTCCTATATTCATAACTATTCTCCTCGATTTACCAATCTAGAGCCTTTATTTCCAGTCTCTGTAATGTAATTCTCAATTTTCCATCGCTAGCAACAATAAGTTTAAGCACTCCTGAGCGCGTCAGACATGCTGTGAAACTTTCACGCATAGTATCTAATTCCTTGTGATTTCTGGTTTAGGCAGACTAATAACGGTAAGTGACTTCCCTGTAATATTAGCTTACATTGCTTTTTATCTTGTTGGGTGTTCTCTGTCTCCATTTCGGTATTCTGCGCAATGCATACTTAACATAGTCTCACGTTCCGGTTACAATTTATATCTGGATGATCGTATCGTCTCCGGTGATCTTCAAATGCAATATCTGAGATCATTAGACGTAACCTGGAGGGTATAAGCATGCTATCTCGAAGTCCAGTATCTATCACGTTATTGTCTCAATTTGGCATATCCCAGACAAACCAATTATTGTATTACTCTTTTCAGACATTTTAAATAATCGAGCTTTGCTTTACGGCATTCAAGGAGACACTATGCGAAGGATCCTTTGTGTGTACACTGCTTGATGTGTCTGCTCTGCACTGATTCGGAGTCTCTGACCGATCACTGCATAGTGTAGTACACATATTTCAGACCTGACCGCGTATGCTGCCTATCATTGCTGTTCAACTTCTACCTGGACTCGAGAAATCACCCTATATGCGAGCTTATATCTATATCTATCTAGCGACTGCGTGCGTTAGTTCGATCCTTGACTTCATACGATTTCTTCTTCCTGCTCGCAATAATGACGCAATTTGTCGTTTCCATGTGGTGGTACTAGTCTCTGACTTCGTTCATTATGGTTCATGCATATTCAGTCCAACGACTGTTCCAACCAGTTCTTTTGACTAGCTGTTGCTTGTATTGCCCTCTTTTCTTCCCCATGACTTTCCCTTGAACTGTGATTTATAGGTTTGTTTCAAACCTTCTGCATTAGTCACAAATTTTCGTCACGAAATCATCTCTCTCGGTTTCTGTTCTTCCCTTCTGAGAGTCCATTCCCTTGACTGATATTTGGTGGTACTTTCCTCCTTTGAGTTCTACTAACATCCCATTTGACCGTCATTAAGGAGCAATGAAGTTGTCTGACGTGACAAAGTGTGATTAGACTCCCTTGGCGTTTCCTGATGGCATGAACGTGGGTGAATGCCACACGGAAGCCAAAGTGCGCACGTCACATTATATTTCTCAATAGCTGTCTCAAAGCGAGATGTTTTCATAACCCAATGTGCTTACTATAGGTGTTCGTTTCTTCCTTTACCTTTTCTACTTATCAATGGAATATTTTACTTTACAAATAGGAGTATTTGATACACAACTTATTCTTAGAGCAGGCGAATCCAGTACAACCTATCTCATCTCTCTATGAACAACTAGATCTCTCATCTCTAGCGACTATACAATACTAACTATATCCTCAACGTATCTATTAATTTGATTGATTAGACGATGAAGCATAACGAATGCCCTATAGATCTCCTGAAGCTTCATACTATTCTCATATCTATCTAAGGATTTCGCCATATTTCGCTTAAAATAGAGCAGATTAAGATAACACCTCATTGAAAGTGCAAGATATTAAGCATTTTCTCTCTATATTAATTATGCTCTATATCCAATTGAAAGTGCAAGTTTACACTCAGTAAGATGGGGGTGCAATTGAGCAGAAAAAAATTGAAATTAAATAAAGGCGAAAACGAATTTTGCCATTCTGCTTTTCATTTTGAGTCAAGTCTATCGGCATGGAATGAATCAAGTTATTAGGGCCAGGTCTATCTATCTATATATATACTAGTCATGCTATTTTCCAAAAAGCGTAGTCTAACACACTCTCATGCCTAGGATAATTCCATCTACATCAGCGAAAGCCTCAATATTGGCATCACGGTCTACTAGTTTCCTATTCCTTTTCATACAAACGACATTCAACACCTTAGTGTTATGGTCCTCCAATTCCTTCATCTCTCACAAACCATGCTTGAAAAAGCATAGCAACACTCTCTGGATCTAGACACTGATAATTCTCTGAGTTGCGGTTAGTATGTGAGGGCAACAAGGACTGGTTTCCTGAGCCAAACACAGTTTGGGGGAGAAACTTATAACATCTAGTGGCTCCGGGTGGTAGAAAAAATGTCAGTTAAACGTGACATTAATACTCAAGTCAAAAATGTGCCTTACCTTCTTCAAATTTCATTAGCACAACATAAAAGCGTCTTTGCCTATGATTAACCAATGCTTTGTCATTAGGAACATATTCACCATAATTCAAGCAGCCCCCACAGGCAGAAACAAAGGTAAAGAAAGACATCAGACCAATAAAGAGAATCCCCTCAGTAGGGTACAAACAATCCCAACATAATCACTTCAAACAGTAACAAAACATTAAGCTTCGCGACAAAATGTCTTTCTTGGTGCGTAGCCGAAGGAGAGATGAGAATGCAGTACCAACAAAAAAATTCGCTTATACGCCGCATCTAGCCTACGACCCCAGCGACCATTAATTTCCTAAATATCCCAGTGGCACCGGCATAAGAGTTAAGCAGGCAAAGCAAGAATCAATTCCCGGCACTATAACAAAAAAGTATCGCTATCACCGAAAGATCGTTGGCTATACGCGACTGTTAAGTTCTTGAACGGCTAAAGTGGGGCATCGGGAAGAAGGATTATGCAACCTTGATAAGCCCAGAGTCAAGGCAAGGCAAACCAACCAAAAAACTATCGCTCTATGCAATTGTCGCTCTATATGCGATGTTGAGAAGTTTCCTGGGAAGGCAGAGTGGCACCGAAAGAGTTAACGCAGCTATAGAGAGTAGAGTCGAAGTATGAGCACTAACAAAAAAATATCGCTGATACGCGATATGTGGCTATATCGCGACTTAAGTTCCTGGAAACCCCAAGGTATCTGGTAGCACCATGAAACAGGAGTAAGAGCATGAATTAGAGTGTATATAGCACCATTCTCGGCAAAGAAGCACTGAAAACAGGTAAATCTTGGACAGCCCAGGCACCAAAAGAGATTGGATATTGAAGAATATTCCTTAAGATGGTGGCAGAGAAAAGGGTAAAAGCAGCATAGACATGGATACCTTCCCTGGATCGTTGGTGGCACGAAAATGATACAGACAGACGTTAGCGTTCTCCTTGGACAAAAGCTCACTAAGAGAGGGGTAAATCGTGGACGGGTCTGTGCACCGAATAGAGAATTTTTTTAGAGAAGAAAATTATTCCTGACGTGGCACCGAAGAGAAGTTTAAGTAGAATGCAATCCAGTATTAGGCAAAGGACACGAGCAGCATTCGCTAGGACAGAAGTACCTGAAGAGGGGTGCTGGTAATCTCTGGACGGCGGCACAAAAAGAGATTATTATGAAGAATATTCCTGTGAACCCGTAGGCATACCGAAGAGAGAGGTTAAGCAAGCATAGGACAGATCACAGTAAAGAGGCAAAAGAGATAAATACCACGAGCAGTACTTCTCTTGATTGAATCCCCTGAAGAGATCCCAGGTCATCTTGAGATTGATTATTAAAGAGCCATCCTTGAACTGATTGAGCCAAGTAGGATTAAGATTGAGCTAGAATTTCTCAAGCGAGCGATGACCAGTGTATGGGACAAGAGTTCGGTCTCTCTCGACCAGTGTGAAGGTAGTTCGTGCTGCGTCTTGCAGCGACTGCGGAGGCCCACAACGAAGGTATCGTTCGCGCGTAAATTAAGTAAGGAGTGAGGGTGGTGTTAAATGAGTGCAATCAAACTGAAAGAGTGCAGAGAGTGGATATTTATTTCGATTTTATATTATACAATCTTCTAAAAAAAGGGAATAAAACGACAGCAAAACTCCCAAATTAAACATCAGTTGCAACCATTAAAAATCACACATATATCTCTTTATATGGTCCTCATATCCTCAATTTTTTCAGTTAAGATCTCATTTATCAAGGTCCCAAGACGATTCAGTCAAATATCCTGAAATCGCAATAAAATCAGTTGATCAATCATATTAAAACATACACAAAAACTATTTTATATGAAATCTTTTATTCTTCAATTTGTATTTTTTCATCTACATCTCCTATTCGAGGCAAGGCGAATTCAAGCCAAAACATTATACTCCAAATTGCAATAATTAATCACTGGCAATCATATAATATCACGCATATTATTAGAGTATTTTATTATATTGTTATCCTCGATTTTTTATTTTCGGGATTCAACCACTTGCCTTCTATAATACAAGAACCCCGACACATTAATTTGCGAGATTTCACACCGCACTATATATCACTCGTGCTTTGCCAGTTTTCTTCCGCTCACATCTTTCTCTTAAACACTCTCTCCAAAATTCACTGAGCAACTCCCAAACACACCAAGTCTGTATACATTTCATCCATAATTAAACACAACCAAGCATTCAACATAGTCAAAATGCCAATCTTAGCACATTAAACACATTTCAAAAACTCAATCAGCAGCATCCATTTCATGCACTATTTGGAGAATCTTGGCTGATTTCGAGTCTTGGTTCGACTTTGGGCCCGCGTTCGTTTGGTTTCATTTGGACTCTTGTTTGGGTTTGATAGTGTTTCTCCACTACTAAGTTCGCAAGGTCCGCGATAATCGTTCTCTACAATTAGCACCTGTGATGTAATAGATCGATGTGGAAAGTTTTGTCACTTCCTCCCAAGATTGTCAAAGACCCTTCACATAACGGTTTTCTCAAACAATGGGATTTGGCCTTATTTCGTGAAAGAGAAGGTAATACCCCTAATGCGTTACGAATATGAATTCAGAGTGAATTTATTTAGCTTGATTGGAATGTACACCAAAGCTCTAAGACAATTTTATTCCAAGTGTGAGATGATGATACACCTATTGGAGGTACTCTTCTTCCCCAATATTGATCACTTGTATCAATCGATGATTTAGGTGAAGAGCTTAAATTTTCCTGCAATTGGTAGTCAGATCGTTCCTTAATCTCCAACTCCTAAGTTAAATGCATCAGTGTTCACGAGTCGTACTCGTGAATCAAACATTTTTTAGAACACACCTCTGGTGTCCCTTTATTCACCACAGTTACAATTCGCATAAGCCAAAATGATTCGGGATTTTGGACCGTTTGGAGAGCGCTTCTCACTTGCCTCAATGTCCTATTCAACTTGAAATCGATAGGATGAAGCGGAAGATTCTTGCTACTCCCATGCGTGCACAAACAAAGCAACTCTTAAAAGAGAGTTAATGCATATGACTGATCATAAGAGTGAAATATAAATATATCAAAGGAAAATAAGGAATGAAAAGGTACGATGTACAAGAGACTGTGAGGCTCAGTTCGAAGCAAGAAACAGTTTCAATGTGACTGTTGGCCTCGGCCCCCAATGGCACCAAAAAGCAATTTATAGACATCGCAACCTATCAAATTATTAAACCAACTCGGTCATTCACAACCAGTTAATGAAAGGGTTAAAAAGGGCTCTGAACACTATGAATGAGCATTGAAACTAGCACCGAAAGCAATATAAAACAAGCTACGTCAAACTAGTCTATTGAGAAATGACATGTCACAACTAGGAGATTTAAAACTAGAATTAAGAAGCTAAAATAATTTAAATTTGATAAAAGGATGTTAGGTAAATGTACTACCACTCAAAATTTCATTAATAATTTGCAACAAACCTAGGGAATTGACTCAATTGTTGGGGTTTAATACCTTAGGAACGTCAACCTAAGAAGACCTGAACCTCTAATTTCGGAAGGGCGTAGGGAAGGATTGTCTAATTTATGGAGTACAAACCTATTTGCTATGGCTACCCCATCACTAAACCAACATGAAAACCCAATTCCAAGCATTCACCACAATTTCTCTTAGTACTAGCAATTCCTACTTTTTCTATGGCCTTTTAGTGCAAGGATATATGTATATAGGAGGGGGACCGCGTCTAATAGCCTCAACTTCATCTTCTCAAGATCGGCGTTCAGCTTAAGGAGAACTAAAAAAATAAGTACCTTGGTGATCAATCACATGAAACCTAGCATGCAATACCGTTCTAACTAAGCTATAAACACCTAATAAGTATCAAAACCTTCGACAATATATATACCGAATCATGAAAATGAGGGTTCACCAGACCCTATAAATTAAACTCACACCCTAGACTAATCCAATAAACAGACCAATTTAGAGTTATAATATGCAAATTTAAGGCTAAAATCAACAACAATCATCAATTTGAGAGCTGAATAACAAACTATAGTAAACATCAATCGTAAATTTGAGAGAAATTATTTCCTAAGCTAAAACTACGTGAAATCCCCAAATGCAAGACCCGAGCAAATCGCCAAAAAGGGTTAAATATGACCCCCTAAAAAACTAGAAAATATGAATTATTATTTATTTTTGTAAAGAAGTCGAAGAATCGCTGATGTCTAGAAAGCAACACGAAGACGTGTTGATGGTGACATCAGGACGTGTTGCATAAGACAGTACGTGAGCAGAGTAGGAAGGTAGCGGAAAATGTTGGACGCTGACGAGGTGACAAAAACGAACGAGAGGTGAACAAAACAGACGTGTTTTATCAGGACACGGTCCGGGTGTTAGTCTCCTACACCTCAGCATTCTTCCGTTAATGCCCACATAACTTTTCACTTCGGTTGTTCACTTTCTGCTTAAATTGCTTTCCCATATCTTGATTGAAAGCTAAACAAAATAAAGTTAATTCAACTCAAAGTATAGATATAGTGAAAGAGTGCAGGATGGAATTGACAAAATGATTATGATCAATTTTGAAGTCAAAACCCCCATTCATGTACAAAACCCCAATAACTACTTGTAAATGACCTAGAATGTCATAATCCTAAATAGCCTATTGCAAGTTTCATCAATGAAACTTGGGCCACTCTTGTCTTCTTACCCCTGATTTGTCTAGGTTTAAAGCTACAAGGATCTCCTGAACGATATTGATGATGACGACGCCATCATCCAAAAAAATCCCCTGTCAGGGGACAGCAAACTCAGACAGCTCAATGCAACCCAGTATGGGCGAAAAAACAACGCGAAGGTGCATTTCTTGTCCGTACGCAACCGAAGTTTACAAGCTACAGTCTCAGGCAAACCAAGGATTCGAGTTCAAGAAGACTTACAAGTCCTAGCCAAGTTATTTTTCGTTGCTTTCTTTAATTAGTAGTCTATCTCCACACATCTAGGAATTACAATGTCTACTCATTCGAGTCAATAAAAGTTGTAGCCTCCCTCCCAACTCCTCTCATTGTGTAAGCTTGTAACTCGGTTGCTAACTGAATGCACTGGCGTCGCCCATTGGGTTGCATTGAGTGTTGAGTTTGCTTCCTGAAGGGATTGGAAGGCGTCCGTCATCTATCAATCCTAGATCCTGTGCTTTAAAACCTAGCAATCGGTGGTAAGGTGCCCGTTTCCTTGATGATACTTGCAATAGGCATTAGGATTATGCATTCTAGGCCATTTCGGAGTASTTTTGGTGAGTTTTGTACAGTGGTTTGACTTCAATTGATCATATCTTTTGATCCACTCATCTGATTTTCACTATTCTACTTGGAGGTTGAATAACTTATTTGTTAGCTTCACAACGATAGGTCATAAGCAGAAATCCGACAACCGAAGTGAAAGTTATGGCATTTCGAAGATGCTGAGGTGCAGAGACCAACACGGACGTGTCCCTATCAACACGTCTGTGTTGTTTGCAACTCGTTCGTGTCACTGTCAGGTCCCAAATTTTGCTACTTTCTACTTGCTACGTACTGTCTTATGCAACACGTCCGTGTCACCATCAACACGTCCGTGTTGCTCTACCTTCTTCGACTCTTCTACAAATTTATTCTTCTAGTTTTAGGGGGTCATATTTTAACCCTTTTTGGCGATTTGCTCGGGACATCTTCATTTGAGGGATTTCCACTTAGTTTTTAGCTTAGAACATAAATTTCTCTCAAATTTACATTTTATGTTACTATTAGTTGATTATTAGCCTCAAATTGWTGATTGTTGTTGATTTTAGCCTTAAATTTGCATATTAATAACTCTAAATTGTTGTTTATTGGATTAGTCTAGGGTTGTGAGTAGTTAATTTATAGGGTTCGGTGAAACCCTCAATTTGTCATGAATTGGTAATTATTTGTGAGGTTTTGATACTTATTGGTGTTTATTAGCCTTGTTTAAGGTATTGCATGCTAGTTCATGTGATTGATCACCACAAGTACTTATTTTTAGTCTCCTTAATGAAGGATCGAAAGATGAAGTTAGGTTATAGGCTCCTTTAATTTACTTGACTAAAAGGCCATGAAAATAGGAATTTCTAGTCAAGAGAACATTGTTGTCATCGTGAATTTGGTTTTCATGCTTGGTTTAGTGAATTGTAGCCATGAAAATAGGTTGTAATCCATAAATTAGACAATCCTTCTAGCTCGAAAGAGTATTTAGGTGTCTTAGGTGACGTTCCAYAGTTTAACCCCAACAATTGAGTCAATTCCCCCTTGTTTGTTGCAATTTATTAATGAATTTGAGTGGTGTAACCATTTCCCTACATCCTTTTATCAAATTTAATTCATTTAGTCTTAATTCTAGTTTAAATTCCTAGTTTATTGACAATTCATTCTCAAAGCACTAGTTTGACGTAGCTTGTTTTAATATTGACTTTCGGTGCTAGTTTCAATGCCTCTCATGTGTTCGTCCCTTTTTTACCCTTTCTACTAGTTAGTGAGACCGAGTTAGGTTTAATAATTTGATAGGTTGGCGATGCTCTATAAAGTTTTTGGTGCCATTGGCRGGGAGGCAAAGTCACATTGAAACTGTTTTTGTTGAATGAGTCTAAGTTTTGTAATATAATTTTATTTTATTTTTCCTTTGATAATTCATATTTTCACCTTATGATAGTCATTGCTAACTCTCTATTTAGATTGCTTTGTTTGTGCACGACATGGAGTAGCAAGCAATCTCCGCTCATCCCTATCGATTTCAAGTTGAATAGGACATTGAGGCAAGTGAGAAGGCTCCTCCAAGGTCAACCCGAATTCATTTTGGCTTATGCGAATTGCTACCGTACTTT
>SNQN01000158.1:128887-139320 GCA_008642245.1 Bassia scoparia
CCTAATTTACTGGATCTGCCTATTCCTACTTAACTCCTCTTCGGTGCCACCGTCCAGGAATATTCTTCTCTAAAAAATCTCTTTCGGTGCCCCCGTCCAAGATTACCCCCTCTTTAGTGCTTTTGTCCAGGAGAACGCTACGCTTGTCTCGTATCCTTTTCGGTGCCACCGTCCAGGAAGGTATCCATGTCTATGCCTGCTTTTACCCTTTTCTCTGCCACCATCAAGGAATATTCTTCAATAACCAATCTCTTTTGGTGCCGCTGTCCAAGATTACCCTGTTTCAGTGCTTCTGCCCAGGAGAATGCTGCTACTCACTCTACTTATGCCTGCTTAACTCCTTTCTGGTGCCACCTTCCAGGAAACTTAACGTCGCGTATAGCCACAATCGCGTATAGCGATATTTTTTGTTAGTGCTTACTTGATCTACTTATGCCTGCTTAACTCCTTTTCGGTGCCGCCTTCCAGGAAACTTAACATCGCATATAGCCACAATCGCATAGAGCGATATTTTTTGTTGGTGCCTGCTTGATCTGCTTATGCCTGCATAACTCCTTTCCGATGCCACCTTCCAAGAAACTTAACGTCGCGTATAGCCACGATCGCGTATAGCGATATTTTTTGTTAGTGCCAACTTGATTTGCTTATGCCTGCTTAACTCCTTTCCGGTGCCACTATATAGGAAACTTAATGTCGCGTATAGCTAAGATCGCGTATAGCGATATTTTTTGTTGGTGCCTTCTCATCTCTCCTTCGGCTACGGCACCAAGAAAGACTTTTCACTTAATGTTTTGTACTGTTGAAGTGATTGTTGGGATCTGTTGTACCTCTACTAGGGATTCTCTTATTCTGATTCTTTCTTTGACCTTTGTTTCTGCTCTGCTTTGAATTATGGTAATTGTTCCTTGCAAATGCATGGTTATCATGGCAAGACGTCTTGTAATGTTGGTGCTTTGAATTTGAGAAGGAATAGGGCATTCTTGCACTTGTATTAATGTCCACTTAATGATTTTTCTACAGAGCCACTAGATGTCTAAAAGTTATCCCCCCAACACGTTGTGTTTGGCTCAGGAAACCAGTCCTTGTATGCCCCCTCCACAACTATAGCATCGCATTTCAGTGTTGTCGCGAGTGTTGCTGCTTTCTTCACCCATTTTGTGGAGATGAGGAATTGGAGGACCTASACTTAAGGTGTTGAATGTCCCTTTTATGAAAAGGAATAGGAACTAGTAGACCGTGACATGCCAACCTTTGAGGTTGCTATGTAGATGACTCTATCCTGCATGAGAGTGTATTAGACTCGTTTTTTGGAAAACAATGCATGACTTGCTTCCTTGACTAGACTCAATGCATGGCCTAATACTGATCATTCCATGCCKATAGACTTGACTCAAAAATGAAAATGCAAGAATGCCAAAATTCGTTTTTCGCCTTTATTTAATTTCAATTTTTTTGCTCAATTCACCCCCCTCTTGAGTGTAACTTGCACTTTCAATTGGTATCAGAGCCTAACTTCTTRAWAGGGTAATGCTTAACTTCTTGCACTTTCAATGAGGTAAGTTGTATCTTATCCTGCTCTATTTCTAAGGAAATATGGGAATCCTTAGAATTAGCCTATGAAAGCACTAGTGAAGTTAGGAGATCTAAAATTGTTATGCTTATGTCTAAATATGAAACTTTTGATATGAATCGAGATGAGAGTATAAGAGATGTGTTTACTCGCTTTATGTCAATTGTTAATGAAGTAAAATATCTTGGTAAAAACTTCACTAGTGAAGACTTGGTTAGAAAAATCTTGAGAAGTTTGATAGGGAAATGGCTGCCCAAAGTCACTGCCATCCAGGAAGCCAAGGATCTATCCACTTTGTCCGTAGAACAACTCATTGGCTCCTTAATGACTCATGAGATGTTAGTAGACTCAAAGGAGGAAAGTACCACCAAAAGTCAAGGGATGGACTTGAWGGGAGAAGAAACAGAAGATGATTTGGACGAAATTGGACTAATGGCAAGAAGGTTTGAAACAAACCTTAAATCACAGTTCAAGGGAAAGTCATGGAAGAACAAGGGCAATACAAAGAACACCTATTCCAGAACTGGTTGTTTCAAATGTGGTGAAACTGGACATATGATCAAAGACTGTCCAGCATGGAAACTAACCCAGGAAAAGAGAACCAAAAGGGACAAGAGAAGAGATGACCTAAGGGGTTATGCTGCTGCCTAGGTGATTCTGACTCAGGTGGTGAAAGCTAGGAGCACGAGGCTCTAATATGTGTAACTACAATGTTTGGGAACATAGACTAGAGGCAGACAATTCAGGGACAAAGGACACATCTGTCTCATGCAGGAAAGCAGCTTACAGATGAAGAACAAGTAACTATTTTTGATATGCAAGAACAAATAGATATTGTGATAGAATGAGTACTAGGCTTTATTGATTTTGCTAGAGAACCAAAATGTTAAAGGAAATGCTTCTTATAATGCTATAAAAATGAAGCTAAGCGAAGTCACACAAAATTAGAACTAAGTGAATCTCGTGTTCTGCTGAGCTTAAACTTATTTGCACAATTGAAAGAGAAAATTCAAGCTTGAAATAAGTCTAGATCAAAAGATATAGAAACTTGAGATGCTAAAACCTCCAATCAGATCTTTCAAAAATAGAATTTTATCAAATATTAAAGGATATTCTATATGGTAGACCCCCTGTTTTCGTTTTTTCTACATGGTAAGTTTACAAAAAACAATGTACATTGGTAAACCTGAACTTTTAATTATTTATGATTGACATTTCATCTTAAATTAAATAAAAAATGTTAGTTAGGGACAATTGCTATTTGTTTATGTTAACCAAGGTTGCTATGATTATTTATGTCAATCCAAGTAACATTTTTCATCTTTTGAGCAAAATTCTACTTTTAGTGAAAATTCTTACTTAGGATGAATTAGTGCTAAACATGAGAAATTGCAATCAAAACATGATAAATCTTATCTTGGTTAACATAACTAACTATAGCAAACATGGGTTAACATAAACTAACAACAATTAATCCCCTGACTAAAGATATTTATATAATTTAAGACGAAAAAGTCTATCATAAACAAATAATTAAAAGTTCAGGTCTACCATGTACATTGTTTTTTGTAAAAGCTTACCATGTAGAAAAAAGGAAAACAGGGGTCTACCATATAGAATTTCGCAATATTAAAATAGGTTTTAGTAAGCTTAAGGAGGCAGAAGTTTTTATAAAAAAAAAATAATGTATGAATTTTCATTAATCAATCAATCAATTACAACCAAAAACCAATAAATCACCAACCACCAAGTTACCAAAGCTTTATGTATCATTATTTCTCAACTGGGCACCTTCTAGGAAGGGTACCAGTCAAGAAAACAATCATCTGCAGCAAAGAAAACATCACAAACTATCTATAAAATGTTTACACTCGTTTGACATCATAGCATTACATTTACTAGCTCTCAATGTAAAATCAGTAATCAGCCTATCCACAACTGCATTTGGAGCCTGAAGACACAAATTCTACAATGCATTGTTACGTTGCATCCACACATGATACACCAAGCCATTAAAGCTGACCAGGATAAAATTCCTTTAAGYAGCACCTTTAAGCCTTTTCAAGCACCAGGACCCACCTGATAGAATATCCAACCAGGTACCTGAAACACCAAGTCTGAGCTTCAAGTGCAACAGCATCTACTATTGTACTGAYAATCAAAAAACAAATGATGGAATAATTCAGTTACATTACCACAGAGTACACACACAGGAGACACATGCATACCCATTTTAATCAACCTATCATTGGTTTTAAGTCTGCCCAAAACCACTAACCAAGCAATAAAAGAATGTCTGGGAACTGACCACTTGCACCAAACCTAATTAGCCCACCGGACTTTAGGTAAGTTCCCTTTCAACTAATAATAKCCAAACGAAACAGTATACCCCTTATCCATATTAGCAAGCCACTTTCTGCCAGCAAAGCCAACCTTAACTCTCTCTTTCACTTTACAAACTTCTTTCCAACACCAACTAGCATTGTTAGGGGGAAAATAACTCCACCAATCACAACCTTTGAGGTAAACATGGTCAATCCATTGAATCCAAWGGGAGTCTTTCCTCAGAGCAGCATGCCACACAAATTTAGCAATAAGAGTAGTATTCCACAAATGACAGTCCTTCACACCTAAGCCCCCTTGGCCCTTAGGTCTACAAATTAAATCCCAAGCTACCAAGCAATTAGAAGACTTAAGGATCACCATTCCACAAGAAATTTCGAAAAATTGCAGTCATAGCATCAAGCACCTTTTTAGGAATCAGGAAGATAGAGGCCCAATAAGAGTGAAGGGAAAGGAGAACATAGTTCACCAACTGAACTCTAGCTGCATAAGAAAGAGATCTCGTCCCCCAAGTTTTAATCTTGGCAACTATCTTATCCATGAGAATCATGCAGTCAGCAACATAAATTTTCCTAGATGAAATGCTCACACCCAAATATTTGATCGAAAGGCAAGAAGTCTTGGTGGAAACTAGTTTGAGAGCTAATCTCCAAGACATCCTGGTCAGGCATATTACAAGTGTAAAAATGTATCTTACCCGCATTATCCACCAAGCCTGAGGCAGAGGAGAAAGTACCCAAGGCTCTAAACATAAGCATTATAAAGCAAAGATCACCATGATAGAACAACATCAAGTAATTAGCAAAAATTAAATGATTTAACTTCAATGATCTGCATCTATTTTGGAACATAAAACTAGGATCAACAGCAACTAGTCTCACCAAACTTGACAAATACTCCATATAGAGCACAAACAACAGCAGAGACATGGGATACCCTTGCCTCAAATCTTGTTTTCCTGAAAAGAAACCTTGGGTGCTACCATTGACACAAATAGAAAACCAAAGTGAAGTGACACAAACCATAACCCATCCTATGAATCTCCTAGGAAATCCTAAAGCTTTCAGCATACTCTCCAAAAAACTCTAATTAATTGAGTCATAAGCCTTCCTAATGTCTATTTTGATTATACAACTAGGAGGGCTCCCTTTCCTTTCATATTTCTGAACAAGATCTTGCACTATACATATGTTATCAACAWTTTGTCTACCTTGCACAAACACAGCTTGGACAGATAATATGAGGGAGCATAACTCCTAATCTAGAAGCAATCATCTTGGTGATACACTTGTACAAGGTGTTACAACAAGTAATAGGGTGAAATTCACTCACTGACCTAGGATGAAAGACTTTAGGGACAAGGGTTAGCTTAGTAGCATTCAGCTGTTTAAGCAAAGACCCAGACTAAACGAAATCTAGGACAGCATGGGGCCTTAAGATCATCCCCAATAATAGGCCAAGCTGATTTAAAAAACTTACTCCCATAGCCATCAGGCTTAGGGGCCTTAAGATCAAGAATAGAAAAGATAGCATGCCTGACATCATCAGAAGAAAAATCTACACAAAGGAAATGTTGTTGTTCAATGTTGAGCATAGCACCAAGAGACAATACCTCTTGATTGATAGGTGTGATATTATGTTCCTTGCCGAAGAGAGAGCTATAAAATTCTTCAAATGCCTTAGCAACTCCTTCAAGAGAATTATGAGTGATCCCATGCATATCATTCACTTGATGTACTACATTCTGCTACCTTCTGATTTGAATAACTTGGTGAAAAATTTGGTGTTCTCATCACCATACTTGTAATATCATAGTCCTTCCTCAAAGAAATATACTCTTCTCTAGCACTCCTTTCCATTTCCTTCAAGAGAAAATCTTGAGGGAATTTATGAACAAACTCCTGAGCAMGAAGCATATCACCATAAGCCTTAACCTTCCTAGCCTCCAGGTTTGTGTAATAYAACTGATGCAAATTCTTCAAATGCTTTTTGAGAGCCTTCATTTTCTTGCAAACCACATACATTGGGGTATCATGAATGTGCGCACACCATCTATTGTTAACAATGTCTAAATATGCAGGATGATTAGCCCAACAATTAGAAAAATTAAAGGATTTTCTAACTCTCTGGCAAGCCTTGTCAAACTGAATCAAACTAGGACTATGATCCATAAGCCACTTTGGAAGGAAGGTAGCAATTGAACTAGGGCASAAATCCATCCAAGCAGTATTCACTAAGGCTCTATCTAATTTTGTAAAGACCTRTCCATCCCCAAATTGCTTATTATTCCARGTATATACACAGCCTCTATGATGCARATCAACTGGCCAACAGAAATTAACACACCTACCAAAATCCTCTATCTCAGCTGGCAACACAGGTGAACCAATTCTCTCATCCGGAAAAAGGACATTATTGATGTTCCCACACACTATCCAAGGCTATATACAAGAAATAGCAAACAACTTTTCCCAAAGTGTCAGCCTCACCTTAGGGTCATTAGCCCCATACACCATTGTMCACCAAAATTTCCTACCTGTCCCAACATTAACTACCTACAAATGAATGAGCTAATCCTCACAATGAATAGCATTAACATCAAAAACATCAGCAAGCCTTACAATGAGAATTCTTCCACCTTTACAAATGGAAAATTTTGAAGTGCAACACCATCCCTTACAAATAGACTGATACACTGCTACAAAGTTACTAGTCTTAATTTTTGTCTCCACCAGTCCCATCAAACCCACCTTATGATTATGCAGAAAGTCCCTAACAACCGTCTGCTTTTTAGGGCCATTAAGGCCCCTAACATTCCAATATCTAATGTTATCCATGTCCCAGATGGGACGTAGACACATCAGTACCAACAACCATCTCCCCTGCATACAAATGCTCTGGAGATTAAGCAACAAATCATCCTTCTATGCATCTTTATCTTCTTGTATAGTAATGGGGTTGCTAGACCTTCTCCCGTTCCTTTTTTAGGTAACCACTTGCCACCCATCTTCCTTCCTATCAGTAGCTACAATACTCGTCTTCTCCACTAGCTTCACAGGCTCCTTATGCAGTACAAACTTAGATACAATAGTTGTAGACTTAGAAGGCTGAGGCTCAAAGAAGAAGTTGTGGCCTTAGAAAGTTGAGTTTCAGCAAACTTGGGTAAKTTTTACCGTTTCAACCTTACATTGCATAGCTTCATGCCCCAACTTCTAACAAGTAGAGCATATTTTTGGCCTCCATTCGTACTCTACACATTGATCCACCACAATCYCTTTTTCATTCTCAAAATGAATTATATATGTTTGGAAGCTTAGCATCCATCTCAATTTTCATCAAAAATTGCGCATAAGACACCCTCTCTCTATGTAAAGTGGCCTGATTTGGTTTAATGGGTGTACCTACCAATTCCACAATCTTAGTCAAGCACCCTTGTCCCCAATACTTAACAGCCAAACTAGGTAGTTTAATCCAAGTGGCTACCCTTTTCTTCATAGGCTTAGAGAAATCCATCTCATCCTCCCATGGTTCCACAATAATTGGCTTCTTATCAATCATTAGAGAGTTAGAGTTGATTGCTTTCATAACAATTTTATGATTCAAGAATCGCACAATGAAAACTCCTTTCCTAACAAACASAACTTTATTTACATTAGATTGTACCCAAATTCGCCTTGCAAAACCATCAAACACCTTAGGGTGAGGGGAAGGCCCCAACTCAAAGCAAACAATAGCCATTTTCTAATATGTAATTTCATTCATAATTCAGTCAATTTCAAAGTAGGAGAAGACTTATCATGAACAGAATTAGTAGTACTCGATTCCTCAATAGCATTCACAGAAGAATTAAGTACATCACCAATGTTGATAGCATCAGATTTAGCAAGATCATCATTTTTAACATTAGCAGTATCATCAAATGCARCCATTAAAGTAGAATTAGTTGCTTGAGGAACCATAACATTCAGATTCATAGAGGAAGTAGAAACAAATTTTACCTCAAACCTCATTACCCTTGATYCCATTCAACCACTCGCTAAGCTTCGATTTCACTCGAAAACCATCCACCAATTCACGAATCGAAGCCTTAGGGGAAAGCAAGCCCTCACCAGCAATGGCATCAATTTCCTCCATTGAAGCAGCACGAATCTCCAATTCCCCCTTCTCAAATTCCTTCACAACATCAGTCGCAATAATTCCCTCAAATTCTTTCGAATTTGCTCAGTCACARATTGCTTCACATTTCCCCCAATCTTGGAGACTTTGCTCTTCTTCTTCTTCCCTGCCATGSCGCCCGCRAAAGCAGAGGAAAAGAGGAGAGAGAATCCTATAAAGAGAGTATCTTAAAACATTAAAATGCACTAGCGACATTTCTTTCCTTCAAAGCCTGCACATACTTTGGAAACTTTTATGACTCCTCCCAATCACCATAGATGATGTTGATTAGGAGGCARAAGTTGAAGGTATAAATTTCGAGTTACTCAAACARAAGAGCTTTACTTTAGAACAATTTGATATATTCTTGGCTCRTAATTATATGATTGATGGCGTTGAAGAATTGTTTAAAGAGTATGTAGACTTGAAGCTTCTCTTGTTAGCACAAGTGGTCCTAGTGTTAATGTTGATGATTCATGTTTGGAATATGAGGGTAAAATCTATGATYTACAATTTGAAATATTCAAATTAAAGAAAAATATCAACACGGAAGTTGTCCTTGATAATAAAAGTGTTGATATTGAATCTTTACATTTGGAGTATGAAGGTAGAATATGTGATCTTCAAGCCGAAATATACAACTAAAGAAAGGCAAAAACATGGAGACCACTGTGGAACCAGATCCTAAACTAGTTTCAAATCTTAAAGATGAGCTTCATAGGGCAAAGTGGGATCTTGCCATTGATACAGAATATAATGAAGCTCGGCTTAAGAAACTTAAAACTAAATAATTTGATCTGAGTGACTGCCCAAGACAGATGAATAGGTTGCTCGATGCTTAAAGTACCCTAAACATCCTAACCTCACAACCTGTTAATCCTGAGAGATTTGGATTAGGGTATACTGGTTCAAGTTCCCAACAACCACAAAAGTTGGAAAGAGATGAAACTTGGATTTCAGAATACAAGAGAGGTAAGTACGTGTTTGTCAAGGACATGCACGTATGCACATACTATAGTAAAAATGGTCATGTGATTGATAATTGTTGGACAAAGCAAAAACATGATAAAAGAAATCAGTGTCATGTCCAAAATGTTAATCATCACAATGGTCATACACAAAATTTGTCTAATAATGGAAAATATGATAAAAACAAGGAAGACCAATGTAAAACAAATCTGGGTTAGAAAGAATAGAATCAAACCAGTTCCCAAGGACAAGGAACCCAAGAAAATCTAGCTTCCTATATATAAACCTTGATTTAAACAGTGGYTGCTCAAGACACAGGTCAGGAGATAAAAGTCAATTTCTTTCACTCGTAGCCTGTGAAGGAGGAAGTGTCACCTTTGGGGACAAAAGCGAAGGTTTGATCAAAGGTATAGGTAAGGTAGTAAGACACTTTCTCAAGCGATTGATAATTTATATTTTGTTGAAGGTTTGAAACATAACCTCTTGAGCATTTCTCAACTATGTGACAAAGGAAATCATGTAGAATTTGAAACTAATCTTTGTCATATAGTCAACACTGAAATGAAGGAACTAGTCTATAAGGGATTTCGACACAATAATGTTTTCATAACATTTTTAAGTCAAATTGTTAAGACCAGTGCAACTTGTCTCAGTGTTGTTGAGGATGACCATTGGCTGTGGCATAAGAGACTTGGGCATGTTAGTTTTTCTTTACTAAATAAACTGGGATCTTAGGACTTGGTGATAGGTTTGCCTAACATTAAGTTTAAATTTATATTGGTGACTCCATAATTTCCACTTTTTCATTGCACTCTTTCACATTTTCTGACTCACCAGTATTTTTAGATTATTTTTCTGATTTTTCTATATTTTTTCTATGATTTTTATAAGTTTTATAACGCAGAAAATACAAAAAAATACAAAATACACAAAATACTCCGGAAATACGTGGAACCTTCTAGAACACTCTAGAACTCCTTGCTTGGAGAGCAAGGGTTCTAGGTGCGTCGAATCAAGCAAATCACGTATTATGGAAATTGGAATCGGAGGAAATCAAAAATACGCGGAGAATATATACACAGGAGTCTGCGTATATACGCAGACCCTGCGTATATACGCAGACCTGCGTAATATGCAGGCTTCCTGCGTATATACGCAGTCCCCTGCGTATATACGCAGCTTTCCTGCGTATATACGCAGCTTTCCTGCGTATATACGCAGGGTTTCTTTCCTCATTTCCCCTCGTGCGCGTATATACGCAGGGTTTCTTTCCTCATTTTTCCCTCTGCTTATAAATACGTACCTGCCTTGCTCATTCCGAACACAACACGTCATCTTCTCTCCTCCCGCCTCTAACTTGCGTATTTCTCTTCTCATACTCTCATACACTCTCTCA
>SNQN01000158.1:165138-180246 GCA_008642245.1 Bassia scoparia
AGTAGAAAGTAAGTGGGGATTATATGATAATTTATTGTGATCCCCATGTCTTGAAAGGGAAAAAAATCAAAGTGGGACAATTAATTCCAAATTTCCTAAAATAGAAACTGGGACATCTAATAAAAAACGGAGGAAGTAGTTGTATTGGATGTAAAATTTGTTTTCGCATTATAAATTTTTTTTTATTCATGTATGCATATCCAATTTAGATGCCGTATGATTTATTATTAATAAAATTCATCATTTCGGTAAAAAAAATATTTAAAAAATATGATGTCATGAACTTATATCTAATAACATTTTTAATTTTTTATGTGAAATGTTATGTGGAATGAAATTGTGATTTTTGAATTGAAATGTTTGAAGGGTAAAGTGACAATCTTTTGTAACTATGATTAGATTGATTAGGCTATTAATGTTTTTTTACTCATGTCTAATTGACGTCAATTATTTATTTATTCTTAGCTTGTTTAATACACTTCTTTCTTTGCTCATATTTTCTTTTCTATAAGGTTATTTTTGTATTTTATCATTCTTTTCATCAGGGATATTTTTGTATTTTCGATGGGCGAACATCATGCCTTCCCTTTCACTTATATAATAGAGATAAGTATTTAAGTTTCACAAAATGAGAAAGAATTCAAGAAACCATGGAAATATGTTTATTAAATAACTATTGATCAACGGACGTTATCTCGAATTAGAATGAACTCGGAAATTGTATTGTTTCAGATCATGTTTTTTTAAGACTAGTATATTTTAAATCGAATTTGCAATCTAACTAATTCTACAGTGTTTTGTATTCTTTTTTTTTTTTTTTGTGCGAATGAGCTACAAGGGCGGGTTATATTTACAAGGGGAAGGGGTATGAGGATTCGAACCTCTGACCTCAAGGATCAAAGGTGGGATTGAAGCCACTACTCCAAACCCATTTCTCTTACGGTGTTTTGTATTCTGGTTCAAGTTTTTATTTTTCTTCCATTGATTGTAAGGATTATATTATTATCTCTTTTGAATTGTTATGCTAGAAAAAAAGACCAGAGGAATTTTTTTTTCTAAATATGTGTCTAATTAATTGTGTAATGTCAAATATTGTACTGTGTCCTTTGTAAATAAACTGCAACAATAAGAAAAAAATAATTTTTTATGGTTCGTGAAAGTACACTTAAAAATAGAGAAAATAATAATTTTCAAATGAGATTAACATTATTGAAATGTTGCTAACTATCATTTTATTCRTAACAAATAGAATACAACAATTAAGTATTATTTGAAAGTGGGAGATAGTTCATGTAATTAAAGTTTCTCTCAATATTTTAGAAAATTTAGGGATCGATTTTCACTTTAGGCTCTATGCATCTCTAAAATAATAAAATTAAGTACTCCCTCTGTCTTTTATTACTTGCTACATTGCTTGTAGCACAATTGTCAAGAATTTTGCATATGTAGGGTGGAGACCATGTAAAAGTAGGTGTATTTATTAAGATAACGACAAAAACAAGGTTATAATGGGTAGAGTTGTACAGAAAAATGACAAAAATAATGATAAAAAGAGAGAATGTATGTGGAACYCACATACTATAATAAAAAAATATAACAAGTAATTCGAGTCATTTAAATAAGAAAAATGTAACAAGTAAAAAAAGATAGAGAGAGTATTATTTTAGTGAGTAAATTTTGTGATGGGCAGATGGAGGGAGAAGAATTTAGATGGAAGACGTGAAGATTCCCTGTTTCAGGGAAAATAAATAAAATCACGAGTTCGGAATGTATCACTTTTGGACCCTGTCTCTTTCCAATCAAATTCACTGTCATCGCCAATCGTTAGATCAGTCACGTCCAAATGTACTAACTCTAAGTCACTCTTCAAATAGACACTCTTCAGATTGGCACTTGCGTACTGGATTAGACTCTAGTATCGTCCTTTCATGTCTAGAATCAGACCAGACAAGACTCTCTCAATTCATGTCTTAGAATCAGACCTAGACGAACACTCTCAAATCAAGTCAGAACTCAGACCTAGACTGGACTCTCAAAGTTCAAAGGCTCATTCAAATCATGTCTAGAATCAAAAGACCTAGACAAGACACTTTCAAAATCCATGGCTAGAACCAGACTAGACTACTCTTTCAAAGTTCAAAGTCACTTCAAATCATGTTCTAAGATCAGACCTAGACAAGCCACTCTCAATTCAGTCTTGAACGCAGACCTTTAGACAAAGCACTTTGCAAAAGACACTCTCAAACCATGTCAAGAACCAGACCTAAGACAAGCACTCAAAGACTCTCTCAAACCATGTCTAAAACCAGACCTAGACAGCACTTTCAATGTTCTCTCAAACCATGTCTAAAACCAGACCTAGACAAGCCACTTTCAATGACTCTCTCAAACCATGTCTAAAAACCAAGAACTAGACAAACTCTTTAATGACTCCTCAGACATGTCTAGATCACCGTAGACAAAGACTCTCAAATTCAAAGGTACCGCCAATCATGATCTAAAACCAGACCTAACAAGCCCTTTCAATTTCAATGACTCTTCAAAACTACTTTAAAACCAGACCTAGACAGCCCTTCCAAATTCAAAGACTCTTTCAAAAAATGCTCTTGCCACTCTTTCAATCTCAAGTCACAAGTTACAAGTCAACCATTGCATGCAAATTTCGCTAGACATAAAAACAGACCTAGTCTCACCAAGTTTCCTAATCCTGAATTAGGACTATCGTTTTTCAAGTCAATGCTCATTTCTTCGGAAAGCAAATGGACGCACCTGCATTTCTCCCATCACCAACGGGAAAGACCGCTCAAGGACTCAAAACCATGAAGCAACACACGAACCGCATGGACACGGCTACAGGTAAAACTAACCTGTTGTTTTCACCGCGAAAAAGGGTAACTCAGGGTCGCAGAACGTCTTGATTGCTCTCTCCCGAATCGAAATACTTGACTTTCGGTCTACGAAACTATCGTCTCTGTCGACTCAGTCCAAATGGGCTTCTGTAGACACCTGAAATTTGTCTCCCCAAATTGAGTAATCGGTGATGAAACACTACCGCGTCTCCGCGTTTGTTTCGACTCAGAAAAGATGCTTTGAACTCACAAAAGTTAGAAAACTGGTCATACAAAAATCGGAATATTGAAGCAAGTCACTACAAGGCAAAAATTTCCTTCGGTTTCTCATAAACTCAAAGGTTTTCAAAGGTTTTCAAACCAAGTTTAAGCTGGCGATCTCATGCTTTTTTGATTTTCATGCGATGTGCGTCACATTTTGTCTGAAATCCGCCAATATTTTATAAATTATTTTTCATTTTTCTATATTTCTATGAATTTTGCAACGTTTTAAAACGCAGAATACGCAGAAATACTATGAATAATTAGAAATACTCCGAAATACTGGAACCTTCTAGAACATCGTAGAACTCCTTGCTGGAGAGCAAATGTGTCTTAGGTGCGTCGAATCAGGGAAATCACGAATAAAACGGAGAAATCAAACATTCGAGTTTCTTGGAAAATATATACGAAAGTATTTGAGCGATATACGCAGTATGAGCGTATATACGCTCACAGGAGCGAATTATACGCTCCTCAGGCTGCGTATATACGCTCCACTATACATACGTTTTTCGCCAAATTCTTTGGATGAGAGCGTATATTACGCTGGATGAGCGTATATACGCTCCTCACCTGCGTATATACCTCATCTCCAGCGTATATACGCAGGGTTGACCTGCCTCGTTTTCCTCGGGCCTATAAATACCTCCTTTGCCTTCTCAGTTCGGAGCATACGCACAATTCGACGACTCAGACCTTCGCTGATACGCTTCACACTTACAGAACCACAAGTCACAAGACACATCTTATCACTCTCAAAAAACTCAAAACACATTCTTTTATTCAATTCAAAGCATCGATTCTGTTTGTCAAACAAGCGAATAAGGTATATAAATCTGAGATTACTCACCAAAAACCTCTCTTCACTCTTTTTTAATTCCATTTGTCACTTTTTAATTTGATTAAACCATTATTTTGAGTGTTAATCAATTGAATCAATGTATAAACTTCACTGTAATCTTTCATGTAGTAATATGTAGATTTATTCAATTTTCATTGTTTCCATGGGTTGTGCCTTCATTGTTATACAATACTATTGTCAAATACTAACGCGTTTGCTTATCTCAATTAGCAATTCAAATCGAAAGGCGTCCTTTCATTTTTTCTACGACTTTGATTGTTGTGCGAGTGACAAGGTGAGGAGGAACATACAATTATTATGCCTTACTAACCTTTGGTTCATGTCTTATGTATAATATTCAATCACACTTGTATATATGCTTAAAGCCAAACCGGAATTTAATCGTTTCACATTAAAGTCAGATAATCATGGACGACCGGTTTTTTCTAAGCACCTTATTAACATTGACTAACAATCAATGACCGCCTTGTCCATTGTAGAGTCTTGGTTGTTTATGAATAGCAAACCCACCTAGAATCAAGCACTCTCAAAGTTCAAATCAATAGCTCTTTTAATTCAATTGTTATTGATTTAGAACTACAATGAGACGAGTAGAGGCCGCTACATGCCGGCGAATGACAGATCTGATTCGATACCATGTCCCCGAACCACGACTGGTTTACTTGATTGGACGTGGGCCATTAATTTGGCACCAATGTTTCGGCGTCCAGTGAATACCATATACCCGGTGGCGATCCCCTCAATTACACGAACACCCCAACGCATTCCACATGCGGATTCTGGCTCAGACTCCTGAACACTGAACTGAAAGGTCAACGCCCCTTGCCTAAGGCGGGAGCAAGCCCGTACAATAGTTATACCAAAACAAAGATGTCAAACAAATCCTATGAACGATTACCCTTTGAATTGCCTTAACTCTTGAATTAAATGAGTATTGAAATGTTTGAATGTGTATTGAATTTGAACGAGTTTCTTTGAGATTTTTAGAGAGAGGGAGAAAGTTATAATGGACGTTGCAAAAGGTGGAGAAAAGTTGCCAATGAACCAATTGGGTTCATATTTTAGCAAGAGATCAACAAAAGCAAGAAACTGGGCGAAATTATGCCCCAAACTGGGCTATTGCGCCCAGTCTTCTCCCTTTTTTGCTAATTCGACTTCCCTTTTTCCTATGGAAATCTTATACAAATAAAATCGAAATAAAATCAAAAAAATATCGCAACAGTATTATATGATTATCATGATTCTCTACTACTGATATTTGGAATTTGCTTCCTCGGGCATGCTTGTCTCGAGGCGAAATATCCAGAGATAGCTCGCTCTTGCTCGTTTTGCGTTTTTCTGCTTAAGAATCATAATATAATAACACCACCAATCGATAGGGAGTGCCAAAAAGTTTCTGACAATTAATTATGTATCAAGATATACCAAACCTACGGAAAGGCAAAAGCTTTCTCCCCTTTTTTGAAATTAAAGAAAATGGATAATCAAATGGAATGAGACATCAACAAGCATTTAAACAAATTAAAAGCGAAGCTGGGCATCACCACCAGTTTAACCCCACCAAAGCAAAGGGAAGCCATTGAGATTAATTGTCGAATTTCTGATGATCCATCGCCAGTATGTTTACCAAGCAAGGCAGGAACAAGCATTTCCACCTAAGGAGAATTTGCAGATGTTAAAGACCAGATATACTAATCGTTGAGAAATGGTTTGATTGTATTATCTCCATTCAAATTAGATCATATATTTCATGCCTTTTCCATTGAATTTCATATCAGCAACCGATTGTTGAACATCTCTTGAATCACCCCTTTATCAGAGGAGGTTGTGTAAGTGGAGTATGCACCTGATCTCAGTTCGAGTTTGAAAATTGCATCGATGATTAGGTTGAGGAACAAAGTTGATGTAAAAAGATATTTTGCTTAACTTTGCAATCCTTTCGGTGAGTTCATTCCCAAAACTCCACTTATTACCTTGATTTCATATTTTCTTAGCATTAGTTCTAGGATGAAGATGATTGTTCCCAACCTTGAGGTCACTTGGTAGTTGTACGTATGCCGACACCGTTTGCTATTATTGGATTGTTGCGATATGGTTTGTCCTTGAAGCATGAGTTCTTGTTTTAGGTATTGCAATATAGTGTCATGTTACACTTTTCAATTTCATTTCTTCTTTTAGTGCATTTTCCTTTTAGTTGCATTCATGTGGTTGCATTTAGATTGTTCCCCAATGATGATAAATACACATGTAGCTTTTGAAAAAAGAAAAAAAAAAAGGCTTTCAAAACCATGTACTAATTGCTCGCGGAGTGATTGGTCTATTTTGGTAAGAATGGTCTCCCTCGACTCGACCAATAGTTTAGTTCCAGTTACTTTGAGATTTGAGCCTTGGTAGATCGACACATTTGAAACGCGTCTTTCCTTCTATTTGTGATTGATATGAATCTTCTCTTTTGATATGATCTTCACTTGCCTTCGTACTATTTGAGGACTTTGTGAACAAACATTTGAAGGTGAATTATTGAAGCCTCTCCTGTTAGTTAGTTAGAGCCACAATGTAGATTTAGTCTTCTACTTACGTTTTTCTTTTATAAAAATCCGTCTAAGTTTGCAGCCCTTGAGCCTTTTTTTCCCCTTTCTTTGATAAACTACATTACGTCCTTAGCCCGTTAATGAGTTGTCTATCTTTAAATAATTCATTTGCATAACTTGTTTCCCAAGAGGATATGCAAAAAGAAAAATCGTCGTTGTCTTTAGTTTCATTCTTTTCCCATCTTAGTTTATTTACTTCAAAAAAATCAAACCAAACAAAAACCAAAAAAAAAGGGAAAGTACAAAACAACAAAAAAAATGTGGAAAGAAGGTAGTTTAATGTAGAAATAAAATCATGGACGTTTCAGTGTTCAATTGTATGAAATTTTGTTGTTCTTGAGCTTTATTTTGGTTGTCTTGTTTGAGTTGATGGTACCACCTTAAAAAATGGTAATGTGTTTAGTCTTGGTGGAATTTATTCACATGTTATTTTGAGGCACCACATTCCCAATGACGGTCACCTAACCCTCTTTAACCAAGCTCCCTTGTTTAAGTACTCATGATTTCTTACGTGTGTCCCCTAAGATTAAGTGGAGGAGAAAAGTCGAAGGCAAGTTTAAAGAAAGATCACTTACGAGTTGCAAGAATGATTACGGTAAGAGGAGAAAATCCATATTATGAGTGCTAAACCTTTTTCAAACACATGAAAGCCTCGAATGTTTTGTCTGCAAAACTAAAGTAAAAACTACTAGCATATGTTAGACTTAGCTTAGGGAATGTGTGGTATGATTAGTGGCTAGTTCGAAGTACTTGAAGTCTATGGTGGCTTTTTCAAACCTTCTTTTCTCCCTCTTCTCTGCTCTATTTTTTCTTTTACTTTTAATTTATGGACATGTGTATTTTGAGGGATCCTTCTTTCTCTCTCGTAATGACTACATGCTTGGGACAGTATTTGCTTTGCTGGGATTTTGATGAGTGGTTTTTATACATAATTTAGTTCATTAAATCTTTCTCGTGCATTTAGAGCATTTATCTTATTTTTGCATTTTTAGTCACTTGAAGTCATTAGATGCTTCGCGTAGTTTGTGCATATCTGTATGAATTCTAGGCCATTTTGCAGTACTTTTGAGATTTTGCCACAAAGGTTTGACTTCAGTTTACATATCTTTTATCCACTCATTGTATTGTAGATTCCACTTGGGGGAAAGCTTAATTATCATTAGCTTCACATATAGTCATAAATTGAAAATGCCAAAGTCGAAGTGGAAAGTTATCGCATTTCGAAAATCTGAGTACAGAGAGACCAACACGGGACGTTTCCCTATCAACACGTCTGTGTATCCCAACACGTTTGCGTCCACTATCATCCTAAATTCTGGCTACTTTCTACCTTACTAGTCTTGGCAACACGTTTGTTTCACCATCAACGATGTCCGTGTTTGCTTCTGCCTTTCTTCGAGCTCTTCTGCGAAAATTTATTCTTCTATATTTAGGAGTGTTTAGGGGTAATATTATATACCCCTTTTTGGCCAGTTTAATCTCAGACATACCATTTCATTTGAGGGGCTTTCACATAGTTTTTGTTACTTTTAGGAATTTTCAATTTCTTTTAAATATACTGGTTAATTTCTAGTCTGATAATCTCAGTTTAAACGTTTGTGAGTATTTCCCCATTTGTTCGATATTGAGCTCAAGTTATATCTCTCTATCTCTTGTAGTTCCTTTGTTTCTTCCATTGTAGTGAACTGGGTTGACTTCATGTTATCGTTAGTTGATATTAGCTTCAAATTGTTATATGTTTGAATTTAGCACTTAATATTATGCAATTATGAACTCTAGATGTTATGATTATCATTGGTTGTGAGTAGTTATTCTAGGTGTTGGTGAACCCTTAGTTGTCATGAATTGTTAATGTTTGCGTAGGTTTGATACTTTTGGAGTTGATTAACCGGGTTTAGGGATTGCATGCTAGTTTTTTGTGATTGATCACCACAAGTACATATTTTTATCTCCTAATGAAGGATCGAAAGATCAAGTTAGGTTGCTAGGGCTCCTTAACATTGCCATGACTAAAGCCATGAAATAGGGCATTTAGTCAATGGAACATTTGCACTGTCACCATGAATTTTGGTTTTGTGAATTGTATGACATAAAATAGGTTATAATGCATGAATTAGCAAGTTCTTCTAGCTCGAGAGGTAGTTAGGTTTCTAGTTGACGTCCATAGTTAAACCCAACATTGAGTAATCCCCCTCGTTGTTACATCCATCAATTGATAATATAAGTGGTGTAACCATTCCCTAGACCCTTTTTATCAAAGTTAATTCGGTTTAATCTTAATTCTAGTTTAAATTCCTAGTTTAGTGACAACCGACATTGTCAAAGAACTAGTTTGACTTAGCTTGTTAAACATCGATTCGATGGGTTAATCAACGCCTCTCGATGAGTTCGCCTGTCCTTGCCCTACTTCTAAATTAGGTGAGAAAGACCCGTGTTAGGTTATATTTTAATAGTTGGCACACTCTATCACCTTACTATTACGAAGTCTAACCCTTTGACCTCATTAACTCCATTTAACCTCATTATCCTTCATTCCTCCATCAACTAAACCACAACCACGCAAACCTCTTCAACCTCAACCACTACGCCAAACTTTAACCACCAAACCTCACTCAATTAACCACTCCTTTTCAACCACCCTCATCAACCACTTGTCCAAACACACAACCTGAACCCCACTAGAACCATACCCAAACCCACCCAACCACTCGATACCAACCTCCTACCACCCTAAAACACTCACCCAAACATGCCTAAAGCACGCAAACCTAGACGAACCCAAAAACCACTTGCCCAAACTACCCTCAAATAACTCGAAACCCAAAAAACTCAAAAATCACCCACTCAATCACACGCTCCCAACCGCCTTAAATTAAAATTTGGGATGTTTTTAGCGACCTAGAAACAACCCAAATAAGAAAAAAAGTTTAAATGAAGAAGTAATCGAACCCACAAGAGAAATTAATACCTTTAGGGGTTAATGAGACAAGAAATCTTATTTATAATATCAATTGATTTGAAATTAATATGTAAGGAATCAAGAACTTATTTTTTTTATGTTGAGAGTTCGTCGGGGATGAAGAAGTGGTGATGCAGCGACTTATTGGAGAGAACGGCAAAGGTGGATTTGGTGATGGAAGAGTAGTCGTTTAATATGATTCTAAATTTTACCAAACAATCATTTTGAATTTGAAATCAACATGATTTTCAATCCTAGAATTAAAGTTATGGAATTGAAAATCAAATCCATGATTAACTACCTTATAGAACCAGTTAGTATTTTATAATTAATATTAAAATGAGATTTTGACTGGTTATACCCATGATACGTTTTCGTTTTTCTTAATGTGTATCTAGCTTTTTAGACCAGTCCTAGTCTCCTGAATGTACAATCTCATTTAGTTGTATAATCACTCATACTCCTTTGTAATCCCTTCGTTAACTCTCTTTAACAGCATTTGTTGAATTAAAAAACGAATAAAAAAAACCTAGTCTACGCTTTATGGACCACTCTACTACTATAAATTCAGGAGTGAGGAATTTCAATATTGCGCTCTTCCCTTGATCAACGTACGCTGTCAAGGGGTAAGCAACGCTTCTCTACATTTGTTAATAAGTCTCTTTATAGAGACTATAAGCGACTAAAGGCTACATCGTGGTCTTGGTATAAATCCCCAAATGCATCAATGGCACAACTACCAAACCGCATCCAATAGATTACCAAGTCACTCAAATAATAGTCTACAAAACGAATAAAAAAATAGAAAGCGACAACAAAAACACATAAAATGGTCATTTAAGGGTTCAAATCCAAAGGCCAAAACCAACTTAAGACTTTCAACTACCAGTCATCCCACTTCCCACACGATCCCACATCACCCAAAACCCTAACCGCAACACTAGTCAGACCCACCCTCATTTCGCGTCTTATCTCCGAACACCCACCACCACCACCACCATTGTCAACGAAAGACCACACTTTTCTCTCCTTCAAACTCCTCAGAACTCCCCCCCCCCCCCCCCCCCCCCCCACCCTCCCCCCCCCCCCCGCCCCCCCCCCCCACCCCCCCCCCCCCCCCCCCCCCCCCCCCCCCCCCCCCCCCCCCCCCCCCCCCCCCCCCCCCCCCCCCCCCCCCCCCCCCCCCCCCCCCCCCCCCCCCTCGCCCACCCCTCCCCCCCCCCCCCCCCACCTCCCTCCCTCTCCCAATGCCTCAACCTATCCTTCTCCCAATACCTACCCCTTCCCTCATCCTACACACAATCAACCACTTCTCCTCCACCGCTCGACAGTAACCCACAACCCTACCACACTCACAACCAACCAACCCTACCACGCACACAACCCACTTTGACACCATAACTACCAAATAAAATCGAAATACAAAATCAAAACTAATCAATCCAACGAAAACGAAAATTCAAAACTAATCATCGAGGAAAAAAAAAAAGGGGCAATTTTCGATTGAATTGAATAATTTTATGGTTTGAAGTGTGAGAGAAGCTAAATTCAGAGGTTAGGGGGTGTTGCGAATGTGCGATCGTGTTCGAGATTGGGACAAGTGTTTGAGAAGTGGCGGCAGTGTTTAGTGTGGATGGTATGTCGAGATGCGACGGTTGTGTTGCGAGGGTGGTGGAGTTTTGAGTCGTGGGGTGGTGTTGTGTGGCGGTTTAGTGGTGGGACGTGGTTGAGAGGCGGTTAGGGTTTTTGGTGTGGGTAGTGTAGGAGAAGAGATTATTTTTTAAAAAGAGGGAAAAATAAGAAAAGAAAATAAAAGAGTCATGACTTCATAGCAGGTGTGGTTCACTAGTGCAATATTGGAAGATAGGTGAAGATGGTTTATTTGGGATTAACGCGAGGATGGATTAATATGAGAAGATGTCAAAAGGTGAGATTATTTCCATCAATTTTTTCAAACTAATTGACTTTTAAAGAAACATCAATTTTTAGATGGGGAAAAGAAAAAAAAAAATTAAAAGAGTGACGGAAAGTTAATACATTACTAGCACATTAAGCATGCAATCCTACGGTCGGTTTAAAATTTTATGTTAACAAATATTCAATTAGAAAAAATCATGTAATTGGGTACTTTCAAAATAACAATGGCAGTGAGTTATTATGATTTTCAAATTTCGAATGTAATTTTCTTTCAATTGAATCTCTGGATAAAAGATTAAATGATTAATTACAGACATACAAAACTAATTTAAAATACATAATAATTAATAAATATTTAATTCAATTGATTTTCAAAATAATTTGCAATGATTAACTGATTCATGTGAAAATTTTAGTCTATGTAATTAATGTGTTATACATCCTCCGTTTCAATTTACTCGCAATTTGCCATTAGGGAAATATCAATTAGTGGAACTTTCATTACTTCCATTTTTTTCATTTTGGTAAAAAATTGGATGAAATGACAATTTACCTTACTATAAAAACTTTAAACATAATTATATTTCCCTTAACAAATTAATAGTCGTAAACTAATTTAATCAAATTAAAATTCATAATAAAATCTCTCACCACACACAAAAATTCACACCACCAACTTAGATCAACACAACCCACGTAAGCTTGTGATTATACATTCCCACTTCGGCACCACCATCGCCCCATTTGTCACCACCACCTCGCACCACCATCGCCCCACTTCGCACCATCATCGCGCACCTCACCATCACAAAACCCAGATCGCGCACCCCACGATTATCACGTAACCCAACATCGCGCACACCCAGATCGGACCTGAACCACCTCGCACGACCCCTAAACAATTCGCACCACCCAGATCGAGCACTAGACCCTTTCGCACGAACCCAATACTAATTCGCACCATTTCACTTTAGGAATTGGGTGTTGCTGTGGTAGTATGGTGGTGGTTTGTTGATTCTTCACAAATTGGCTGAATTTTATTCAAAAAATTACAATTTGTTTCGAAAATTATGGAACTTCAGATCGAAAATTAGAGTTTTCACGTTCGAAAGCTTGGAATTCTTGGATTTTGAGTTAGAAACTGGGGTTTAGCGTTAATTTTCGAGTTGAAATTGGTAGTATAGCGTTGATTTCAGTTTGAATTTGGTTTGTGTTGTGGTGCGATGTATTTTTTTTGGTGATGGTGTTTTCTGGTGGTTGTTGCTATGGTGACTTTGTGTTGGTTGTGCTACAATGGTGATTTATGGAGGTGCTTGCAATGGTGGTTTGGTAGAGAGAGCTGCCAAAGCAAATTGCATTTTCCATCTACACTTAATAAGGGCAATTGGTCAATTACACTTCATAAACACACTTTATAAATTCGCCTAGGAGTCCGAGCTTCAAAGTTGTCATTAAATTGAAACGGTATGAAATATTGATTTTTTCATACTAATTACTAAACTTTTTTCAAAATAATTGGCAATGTTTACTTATTCAATGGAATAAATTAGTCAATGTTAAATTAATGTTTGTATTTTATTGATTTCTTAACACTAATTAATCAAACTTTCTTTTTTTATTCATGGAAAAAATTATTCAATATACTTTTTTTATGTTCTAATATGGAAAATACAAAAAATAAAGAGAATTTTATAATTTTTTAATTTAAGGACAATTAAATCTTTACATCATTAAGAGTTTTTACGTCTTTTATAGGGATACCACCATTGCTCCTCCTTGTGACTTATATAATAAAAGATTCGAGGTTTTTAAATTTTACCGAAGTACTCAAGTTCAACTTACCCTTTTCATATCAGAGATTTATTGTAAGAAAAGGTTGAATTGAACATTTCATGTTAACTCCTCTGTTTTTTATAAATAAGTACAACTACCGTATACCGAGCAGTGCTCACTGATTATATGCTCGTGTATTGTTAATTTTGGCCCATTTTTTAATTTGTTACGAAGGTTTTTATTTTATTGTGCCCCAAGTTCTTTTTTAGTTTGTTTATTACTCACTCTGTAATATAAAATTGGCAACGATGGAATAAAGTAGAAGAAAAATGTCCCACGTTGCAAGTTTTATGTTACGGAGGGAGTAATAACTAGTTTTTGATACTGGGGATGCGTAGTGTATAAATTTAACACTTACTTTGAGCGTACACAAGTATTTATAAAAATATGTCGTTTAAAGTACGTTTTTGAATTAAAGATTATATGTTTAGAAGTGAAAAAATCTAGCCGCGGTAACCCAATCTCATGTTAGTTTATCATTATGTAGTTTTTTTTCTGTATTTGGTCAATAGCGAGTCTCTTATTAGGGAAGTTATTTAGTCTTTTTGGGTTATTTGTTTGTTATTGACAATTTTGTAATATTGTTTTCTTTATAGGTTTGAAAAGTGGGGAAAGATGATTATGTCCAAGAAAAATAATATACGGTACAAATTCTCCGTTAATGACATTTATGCACAAGTTGTACTATGAAGTCTTCACCCAAAAGATGCACAACATCGAAGTTAAGAGGAAGTTCATTATTGATTTCATCCACAGGAGTCCAAGTATTGCGCTCGAATATGATTTTATTTACTTCCTCCGTTTTTTTTAGATGACCCACTTTGAGTTCTTGTGGTTTTGAGCAAATATTGTGTAAGTAATTAGGTAAGTGATTGGAATTAATAAAGTATGTGGGACTCATAGATGAGAGAGATAGAGAGAAAGAGGTTGTAGACCCAAAAGTAGAAAGTAAGTGGGATATATGATAATTATTGTGATCCCATGTCTTGAAAGGGAAAAAATCCAAGTGGGACAATTAATTCCAAATTTCCTAAATAGAAACTGGGACATCTAATAAAAAACGGAGGGAAGTATTGTATTGGATGTAAAATTTGTTTTGCTTATAAATTTTTTTATTCAGTATACATATCCAATTTAGATGCCGTAGTGATTTATTATTAATAAAATTCATCATTTCGGTAAAAAAAATTTTAAAAATATGATGTCATGAACTTATATCTAATAACATTTTTAATTTTTATGTGAAATGTTATGTGAATGAAATTGATTTTTGAATGAAATGTTGAAGGGTAAAGTGACAATTTTTGTAACATGATTAGATTGATTAGGCTATTAATGTTTTTTACCATGTCTAATTGACGTCAATTATTTTTTATTTTAGCTTGTTTAATACCTTCTTTCTTTGCTCATATTTTCTTTTCATATAAGGTTATTTTGTATTTATCGATTCTTTTCATCAGGGATATTTTGTATTTTCGATATGGGCGAACATCATGCCTCCCTGTTCACTTAATATAATAGAGATAAATATTTGTTTCACAAAATAGAAAGAATTCAATGAAACCATGAAATATGTTTATTAAAATAACTATTGATCAACGGACGTTATCTCGAATTAGAATGAACTCGGAAATTGTATTGTTTCAGATCATTTTTTTTAAGACTAGTATATTTTTAAATCGAATGTTGCAATTCTAAACTAATTCTACAGTGTTTTGATATTCTTTTTTTTTTTTTTTTTGCGAATGAGCTACAAGCGGGTTATATTTACAAGGGAAGGGGTATGAGAATTCGAACCTCTGCACCTCAAGATCAAAGGTGGGATTGAAGCCACTA
>SNQN01000158.1:180271-202666 GCA_008642245.1 Bassia scoparia
CTCCAAACCCATTTCTCTTACGGTGTTTTGTATTCTGGTTCAAGTTTTTATTTTTCTTCCATTGATTGTAAGGATTATATTATTATCTCTTTTGAATTGTTATGCTAGAAAAAAAGACCAGAGGAATTTTTTTTTCTAAATATGTGTCTAATTAATTGTGTAATGTCAAATATTGTACTGTGTCCTTTGTAAATAAACTGCAACAATAAGAAAAAAATAATTTTTTATGGTTCGTGAAAGTACACTTAAAAATAGAGAAAATAATAATTTTCAAATGAGATTAACATTATTGAAATGTTGCTAACTATCATTTTATTCRTAACAAATAGAATACAACAATTAAGTATTATTTGAAAGTGGGAGATAGTTCATGTAATTAAAGTTTCTCTCAATATTTTAGAAAATTTAGGGATCGATTTTCACTTTAGGCTCTATGCATCTCTAAAATAATAAAATTAAGTACTCCCTCTGTCTTTTATTACTTGCTACATTGCTTGTAGCACAATTGTCAAGAATTTTGCATATGTAGGGTGGAGACCATGTAAAAGTAGGTGTATTTATTAAGATAACGACAAAAACAAGGTTATAATGGGTAGAGTTGTACAGAAAAATGACAAAAATAATGATAAAAAGAGAGAATGTATGTGGAACYCACATACTATAATAAAAAAATATAACAAGTAATTCGAGTCATTTAAATAAGAAAAATGTAACAAGTAAAAAAAGATAGAGAGAGTATTATTTTAGTGAGTAAATTTTGTGATGGGCAGATGGAGGGAGAAGAATTTAGATGGAAGACGTGAAGATTCCCTGTTTCAGGGAAAATAAATAAAATCACGAGTTCGGAATGTGCGTGAGATAACAAGGCACTGGGCACATGGCATGAGAAAATGACATGACCTGATCTAAGCAAAATCTACATGCCTAAATCAAGTGAATTACTCGTACAGTAGTGGCAGCAATTCCTAGCAAGCTAGCAATAAAAYCTTTTTTAGTTTGCCTATCCGGTTTTATCGGAGATTAGTTCCAATTTCACTCGRATTTCATTCGAGATATACATCTTGCTTATGATAGATCAGTTTCCTAATAAAAATTTCTGCATACAGCGAGRCTCAAATTCGAAATTTCTATTAAACAACACCAAATAGTTTATCATTTGAGCCAACTTTTGTTAGTAAATTAGCAATAAAACAGATCACGAGTTTTAGTGATGTCAACTCCAAAATGCCCGAAACACCATGTTAGTGGAGGTCCATATGTTCCACTAAACGTCAACCGCAATCACTCTACTTGTTTCACTGCTTATTCAATATTCAATAGGTCACCCACTCACCCGTTTTTCCATTTTTTGGCACTCAACTACATTTTATTTTCTATCCCTTTTTTTGGGTAGGAGTTTCTCCACTCTTTTGCAACTTRTATTGCTATAAATCTATAATACTGTCATAAACTTATAATCTTACCTTAACTTTATATTATGAAGTAGAATTTGAAGTACTCCTTTACCCCTTAAATAATAAGAAACATTTTTTTGTTGACCAGACTCTTACACAGCAATTCATTAATTTTAGTTTAAGATTTTTTGTCCAAAACTACCTGCTTTCCAACTTTTTACCCAAAATCAAAAAACTATGCACCCATAAAATGAGAAACGTGAAAAACATTCTTGATCGTTGGATTTTGGATGGATGGTCAAGATTTATTTCATGAAAAAAGAAAATGTGCAAATTTTTGTGTATAWATGTGCAYGAATCTTCGTGTAAATTTACAAAACCAAAAAACATAAGCACATTTACCATTAAACTTGCACATCTTTGTCGTCCATCTCAAAAAACAACGACCAAGATTGCTTCTCACACTTCTCATTTTAAGAGTTCTTCTCATTGGATCCTAACCCTATACCTATGTATCCCATGAAAACCACATATTATGTGAGAATGTGAAAACCAAAACAAATGGGTACATTTTACATTTTAAGGGGTACATACAAGCAACAAAGGGGTCCACAAGACTTTCAACTACAGTTGATGAACAGTACACGCGTACTCCTTTAAACCTTCAATGTACTTTAAATTGAATGGGTCCAACAGTTTCTGATCTTAGCTTTGAGCACTTATTCTTTTTGTTCCTAGCTAACTCTGAGAGTGGTYACGAGCTTATTATAATCAGAGATTTTTCAAGCATTTCCATAGTAATAAGATTGAGCAAAGCCAATCCATCTTTGTTAACGAATGCTCTGACTCCTAATTGTTCTATATCCAATTCCTTCTCTTTAAGGAAGAAGTCTCGACAAGGCTGCGGGTGAGGTATTCGAATTCTCGAAGTAGGGCCCTTCCTGTCCTTACTCTAACTAGCAAGTGAATAGGAATTACCTTGTTGTTTGAAATCGACTTTCTATAGTTTCTTTAGAGTGAAGAAAGTAGGTTCATAATGAGAAAGGGATTTGCTCAATTTCCATTGCGGGCGGGTCTATTGCTCTTACCGCCAGTGTTGCGCCCTTTCCCAAAGAAGACAAGTGGAGAAACCTTCCGCTCAAGAGCTATTCCGATTTCCAAAAAAGATTTTCTTATGAAAGAAATTCGAAATGATCATCCCAAAGGAACCCTGGGAGCAAATAAAGGCACCACATAGGGAATCGGAGAACCCCCCCCCCCCTCTTAACACTATTAGGTTACTTTGAATCTCGTGCAAACATTCATATCGACCTACCGGGAACTCCAACAAAGAAACGGTCATCAAAAATCTAGAATGGACCWGTTCAGTACCTGAGTGCATGAATGGATGTGTAATTAAGTTTTGAAATGTGTTTGATGTGTATAAGAATGCTTTTGATTGTGTTTGAATGCTTTTGATAGTGTTTATGAGTGTRTAAATGCAAGAATTTGTGTTTGAATGCTAGATGAATTTTGAGAGAGTTTTAAAGAGAGAAAGTGGAGAGAAACGGGCAGAGTGAGGGTGTATGAAGTGTGTGTTTTCCGTCCAAATGAAGGTCGGGGTTCTTGTATTTATAAGCAAGGGTCAAAATCGAAATAAAATCGAGATAAAATCATATAAAATATATGCGTGATTTTATATGATTGCAACTGATTTTATTGCAATTTTCGGGATATTTGGCTGATTCGCCTTGCCTCGAATATGAGATCGTAAATGAAATAATCGAGATAAAATCATATAAAATATGTGTGATTTTATATGATTGCAACTGATTTTATTGCGATTTTTGGGATATTTGGCTGATTCGCCTTGCCTCGAATATTGAGATCGTAATAAAATAAAATCGAGATAAAACCATATAAAATATATATGTGATTTTATATGACTGCAACTGATTTTAATGAGATTTTGATTCGTTTTGCCCTTTTTTGAAGATTACGTATAATATAAAATCGAAATAAAATATCATTTGATTTTATTTGATTGCGATATTTTAACACAAAATCACTGATTTTTTTAGGGAGATATTCGTGTGGGCCACATGCTCTGGTGCAGCCCCGAAGCTCCCGAAATGAGTCGTTTTCGCTCAGWTGCACATTTTTCCTTYGGAAATTCATAACTACTTTTCCACAACTCCAAAAATTATGAAAAACTATGCATAAAATGCCTTGTAAAACATAGTGTGTTGTGTTAAAATGTCAAGAATTTTGGAATTGTTTTCATAATTTAATTAATTATCGCAAAATTAATTAAATTGTTGAAAATTCTAAAAATTGCCAAAAATTCTTAGAAAAATTCCTAAAAATTCTACACAAATGTTTAAAAATAAGTTAAAATTATTTTGAAACTAAACTTACTTTTAAGGGTGCTTTGTGTACAGAAACGTGCCCGGTGTAGTGAAAACTTGCCTTTTTAGGGTCTGTTAGGGCCCTAGCTCTCTCTCAATTCAGCTTGTGTGTTGCAAGGCGTGTCTTATTATCGGTCGTATTGGGCTAGGGACAAATGTAGGTATCTATAGGTATGCATGTTATCATCTTCTGTTCTAGAATAAGAAACAAAAGAGAAAGGCTTCACATGAACCTGACTCTAGAAATGCCCGTGGAATGCCCATCATCGAGAAGAAGTGGATTCGCTGAAGCATAAAAGAAGAAGAGATCTTATTAGTTTAGTTAACCTTGGGGCCATCTCTGAAATAAAAGTTTCAATTCCAAGGTTTATCTAGAAAAAGCTAGAAGCAAAGTTATGGAAGCAAAGCTTTGGTCTATCTTTGGTTCACAAGCGTTACGTTCTCAAGGTGCTTATTAAGGTAAGGGAAGGCTTTGGCTCGTAACTAAGGTTATCTTTATACTAGCGCCTTCACGCTTTTACCCCGACTTTTCATTCTCTTTTCTAGAGAATTGGTTCTTATTTTCTTTCTTTTTTTTAAGGAAGGGGAAATAAATTTGATTTTCTTCTTCATAAAGAAACCTATTAACATCTTCCTTTCCTTTCCAGCGACAATAGGGTAAGAGAAGCTTCTGGGGGGMATTTKCGTATTTCGTAACCAATTGATATTTCTAAGAAAAGTAGGAGCTCGCGTCGGAGAAGTCATTAGTCGTTTAAGTCGGGACATCATCTCTCCATCGTATTCTGTTCGAAGAAAGAATAGACACTTTTTCCATAGTTCGAAAAACATTATCGAGTTTGAACCTAACCATCCTGAGTCTATCGAGGACTCATCGGCTAAGAAAGTGTTAGTGAATTATAGAATAAGAAGAGGATCGCTTATTTCGAAACCAGAGGTCAAGGGTTTTGTCGCCTCTTTGTACTCTACCAAACCAATAGCCGAAAAATCCTTTCGACATCGTGTCAATATACATAATATTTCTAGTGATTAACCGCCCTATACAGTTGAGTAGAATAGGAAATATATAGGAGAACCATCACTATAGCTATAGCAGCTCTAGCCCTTGACTAAAACCAAGAAAAAGACTGCCTTTTAGCTCATGTTCGAGTTCTTTCTTGATGACCGGGAGGGGATCTTTTTTTATACTCGTAGGATTTCAARTTGGAACTTAAAGTCTCGATCTCGTCTCATATCAAGCTGTGTGGTTTAATCCTAGTTATAAGTCCTTCACCCATTAGTTGGTATTCCGTTAGCTGTTCACCAAGTGAACGAGTTCAGTAGGGCTCCTTAGCATATACTAAGCTCTTCAAACCTTCACGGAGTTAGTGAAGCGACTGAACGAAGGAAAAGTTTCTCCTACTGACTAACGACACTCCACTAAGGGACTTTAAGCGAGACAAAAAACAAACTGTTTACTGATGGGACAAGACGAAAAAGATATTTGGCTTTTGAGTATTCACCTTCTTCCCTCCCTACATGATGTCTCCGGTGTTATCAACTTTTTCGTCCGAGAATCAACTTCATTTGGATTGAACTAGAATCTATTACAAAAAAAGAAAAAAAACTTCTCTATGGCTTCTTTAACTTTTGTTTCAAACCAGATTCACATTTTTTTTATTAAGAAATAGATTAAAAAAAAGGAAATGGCATCTTGTATTGTATATATGCAAAGTAATATGGATTTGGGAGAAGCAGTTTTGCAAGAGGGCTATATGAGGCAGGTCTGGATCAGAGGCGCTCAGAATCAATTAGGAGGAACCTAAATATGATATGGGGATATAGGAATCATCAGCTAGCTAATGGAGTTCGTTTACTTCAGGGGAGAGAAATCTATTCCTATAGCTTATGTGTGTGTGTATATATATATATATATATATATATATATATATATATATATATAGAGTTACGTTCATATGAGAACCCCTCTTATAGTGAGAACTATGAGAACTTTAATCTCAACCATAAAAATCAATTCAAAATAATCTCTACCATTCATCTTTTWAAACTATTTTTTTAAAAAAAATTCTGGTCATTTTTACTCACCTATTCTCTTTCCTCTCACCTATCTTTTTCTCTCTCTCCACTACAATGCACCACTTCACTGCTCCAGCCACCAACACCTCACCACATAGGCTCTCTACCGTACCATGGCAGCTCCCACCCCCACTCCATCTCCAGTCAGCGTCGCAGGTCACTACACCACCGTCTGCACCACTGCCTCAATTAACTTGCCATCACACCACCACCACCAAGCCTCGACCCACCCTCATCAAGTCCTCCCCACGCACCACCCCTAACCACCACAACCACCCAATTATCTTAAATCAATATCTAATTCTAACCCTTTGTCTCTCATCTTCACACATTTTCTCTCTCTTGTTTGCAGTTGTGGAGTTCGTGGTTGGATACATGGAGGATGTGTTCGATTAGGTGTGGTGGTGGCGCGATTGGGCTAGGTGGAGGGCTGCGGTGGCGAAGTTAGGCTAGCTAGTTAGGGCGTGACTAGGTTGAAGTTCGAATCAGGGTTAGGATTTGATTTGGGATTTTTCACGRTGGTGGTGGTGGCGGCGGCTGGCTTGGACTAGGGGAGGCGGGTGTGGGCTAGGTTAGTTGGTCTTGGTGCGGGTTGTGCTAGGTGGAGGGGTCATGGACTGGCTAGGCTGGGTCGAGGTGGAGGAGGTGCGGGTCARGTTAGGTGGAGTTGGTGCATGTTGGCTTGGAGAGGGTGCAGACTGTGGGATGGGCTGGCTGGGCCGGAGTGGAGGTGGAGAGAGAAAAGTTTTTAAAAATGTAGAACATGAAGTACAAATATATTGAACATAAAGTTTAAATTTGTAGAACATAAAGACTAAAAACTAGAACATGAAAACTAAATTTGTAAAACATAAAGACTAAAAATATATAACATGAAAAGTGTTATAAATTTGTAGAACATAAAGTAAATATCTGTAGAACATGAAAATTACAAGCGTGGAACATGAAGTGTAAAAAAGTAGAACATGAGAGTTCTCATAATTCTCACCTAAGAAGAGTTCTCATGGGATCCTCACCCTATACATATATTTGTCCGTAGGATTTCGAGATGGACAGTCATGATTTAATCTATGTATATACTTGTATTTCAATTTGGGGTACATTTGAAGTTTAGGGGACAACGTGTATGTTCACAACAGATACACACGAGGTCGAGAAAGTCTGGTTACCCCTTTATTGTCATTGTATGTACCCCTCAATATAATGTATAAATGTATCACTTGATTTGGTTTTTCACGTTTTCAATATAACATGTGGTTTCACTGGATTCCTCAGACTATATTATATATATAATATATATATATATTATATATATTATATATATTATATATATATATTATATATATATATATATATATAATATAAGATTGATATATATATATATTCCCAGCAGATTCGTTCTTTTATTGGCAACATTTACCATTTTTGGAAATTTCAAATTAATGGGCCTGTTTTCCCATGAAATTACTATTATATTCATTACTAACAAAACATAAAACAAATTTTTAAGTACTCTAAAAAAGATTAATCTCTTAATTAAAAAGTTAACCATCTAACCCTCTCACACTATAGCGCCACCACAACTCCCCCACCACCATCGCTTACGAACTCCTTCACACCACCGCCATAAATCCTCACCACCTCCCAAAACTCCTCGCCACCCACGAACTTCCCATCGAGCACCTTCGAACCTCCATCACACCATTCCGAACCCGTCGCACCATCTCGATCTCCATCACACCACCCACGAACTGAATCACAACACCCCGCAACACCCTTGTCACCCTCACCCACCCCTCGCCAAATCCTCAACCATGAATGAACGAGATCTAAATTATTCAGATTGGAAGTGATTTCAAATTTGATTTGAATTCAAAGTGGTTTTGAAATTTGTCTAGATCTAGCCAGCATTGGTTTCGAATTTGTCTAAGATCTGAAATTCAAATTGCTTGTAATGGTGCGACAGCAAGCCAATGTTAGTGTTGAGACTGTGTCTGAGTGGCAGGGTGTTGTTTGACTTATATAGTGTAGTTTGAAATGGTGGGTTGTTGGATATTCTTCATCAACCTTAATCAATTACTATTATATATATCTATATATATGGAAAATGTCAACAACTACCCACTTTTTGTTCAACTTTGAAAAAAAACTACCCACTTTTATCAAATGTTTGTGAACCACGACCACTTAACGGTTTTCAATAATACCGTTAACTCTCTCCTCCAACCACCACGAACCACCCTCCCTCACCGCTGCACCTACGACCGACCACCGCCGTCCACCGGAGCATCCCACCAGCACCACCGCAGCGACAGGAAGCAGACACGACCAAGACAACTTCTAAAACCACCCTAAACCGACAACCCCCACGAAAACCACCAACCAATCGCGCAACTTAAATTGCGATTTTCTCGACCTTCCACCTCATCTTTTGGACATGTTTTCATGAAAGTGTAGATCTCGAAAAAAAATACATGAAATAGGCTCAAGAATTACTCAATTGAGTTGTAGATTCAAGTAGTTATGCCCATGGAAATTTCCACAAAATAAGGGTCGAAATTGGAGGGTTTCGAATTGGGGATTGATTGCAAAATTGGTAATGATTTGAAAATTGGAGGATTTCAAATAGGAGATTCATTGCTTGGGTTGCGAAATGATTCAATTGATTGGGATTTGAGGGTGCGAATTCTAGGGTTCAAATTGGTTGTTTTGGGAGTTAAGGTTGAAATTGGGTGTTAGGGTGCTGCGAGGGGAGGAGGGGCCTGCTGTTTGGGCCGTTGTTCGGGGCCAGGAGGGGGATGCTGGACATGCTCAGTGTTGGATGGCAGCGAGGAGGGGGGGAGGCCTGCTGCATCGTGTGTTGGGCTCGTAGGGTTGGGAGGCCTCGTCCTGAGTTGGGCCTGAGGGAGGGGGCCTGCTGTTTGTCTCATAGCTGGGGCTGCGAGGGGAGTGGGAGGAGAGGAGAAAAGAAAGTTTAGTCTAGGGCACTTGAAGTACGTGGCGAATCTGAACGGTAAGTGGCAGACTGTGTGTGAGAGGTGCAAAGGCAGATCCCGGCAGTACGTGGCGCAAGGAACAAGTGCACACTGTGTGCGGAGGGTGAGAAGGGTGGCAAGCGGACGGAGGTTCGGAGATGGTTGAAGAAAGAGAGTTAGACCTGTGTTACTTAAAACCGTTAATGGTCGGTTCACAAACTTTGATAAAAGGGGGAGTTTTTTATAAAAAAAGGGGTAGATTTTATATCAAATTTGACAAAAAGTGGTAGTTCGTTACAATTTTCCTATATATATATATAATATATAATATATATATATACTTATATATATATATATATATATATTATATATAATATATATATATATATATATAATACTCATAATACATATATAAATTATCATATATATATAATATACATAATATATACATACACTAAATATATATACTATAACTCACCAGGATCCATACGTAAAATCACACTTTATAAATATGAACAAACAAAACAAAGGTAAAAACCAAAAATAAGGATACATTTTAAATTTAAGGGTAAAATACAAAGCAGTAAAGGTCACAAGACTTCAGCTATTATTCAGAGAATAAGAACATAACACGTGTACCCCTTAAACTATCAATGTACCCCAAATTGAAATAAAGTATAACATAGATTAAATCGTGTGACCGTTTTCCATACCCAAATCACATCAATATTAAATTCTTTAGTTTTCACCTAAGATTTTGGTTTCACATGATCCTATATATATATATATATATATATATATATATATATATATATATATATATATATATATGAGTCTTAAAATGAGAAGGGTGATCGAGAAGCAATCCTAACAATTTATATTTGATCCAACGGCWAAYATTGATATATGTCATTAAGATTAAATGTGCATATTTTTTAACTACATGTGCATATTTTTTTTACTTGAATGTGCATATATTTTTCAATTAAATATTCATATATATTTTTGATTAAATGTGTACAATATTCTGAAAGGATGTGCATTATATTTGTACGAATGTGCATTTTCTTTTCGTTAGAAAAACTTTGTCACAAACAATCAAAAATTGATATCATATGGCCGGAAAACGTCATATGGCTTTAATTAACACTTTTTCAACACCAATTAAGCTATCAACAGCATTGGATTTCTAATGCTTTGAGATCAGATGGTGCGTCATGTTATGGTGAGGTGAAAGCATGAGGCTGAAGTGATGGAATAAATTAGATTAAACTCGTTTTTTCATCGAGTTAAGGTGAATAGAAGTACCCTTAATGGATTAACCGGACAAGTATAATCATGKATTGAAATTGAAGCCCGTCTTATATACACGAATTGAATCGGATGGATAGATCAAACCTGAACAACATACATTTCACAACAACAGGTAGGACAGCCACCAACTAACAACAATTGATTGGATTAGATAAAAAGGTAAAAACTACTTAGAAAAAATACGGTACTACATTGGAGCTCATAATTAGCAAGATGGAAAATAAGTAAAGGTAAAGGGGAATGTGAAGGGATCCGGATGAGGACTGGTCATTGATTTCATCAGAACCAACTGCGAGGGGCATGCCATCGCTGTTGAGACTACACGAAAGGGGATCAGAGCCTTCAACATTCAGCATTAACGCTCTCATCACTGCTGTAACTGTAGACATGTATGCGTCTCTATCTTTGTTGAGCAGCCATGTCAACCCCATTAATTCGCAGTCTCTGCTTCGCATCTTACTTGTCCTTCCCTCTACTTTTGTTGCAGGGTTCCTGTGTTCCTTTCATCAGTTCTGTTAAATATTAGAAACAAGAAGTGACATACAGAAGTCATGGAACTTATTATAATCCTTCAAAACATTGTTGTTATGAACTTATGACTAGTCATAACTTGAATAATGCAATGTGCGAGTAACCTCATGGTCTTGGAATGGTCAAAGGTCATACGGAGTTGATTAAGATATCTTTTCGCTGCTTATAAATAAAATAATAAGGAACAATTAAAGTTGATAGCAGTAGTGTTGTGAAAAGTATCAATCACAAAAGTGCTTGTTCATAAAAGTAAAAGACTACATCACATTTAAAAAAAGCAAACGATGAATCTTTCAATTAATATACAGTTTTAAACAAAAGTTGAAAGGGTGAAATAATGAAAGGCTGTTAGTACATAGTGGTGTGCATATTTATGTTGGTTGTGTAGATTTTAATTCTGTCAGAGCAACATATCAGCTTTCTTTAACAGGATAAATGTTAAGACTAACTTTAACCGCCTTAATCACAAGAGATGGAAGCTCAGACCTATATATCGAAACTTAAAACTTGGAGGCAAATGCAACAACAACTAGCATCCATTCAAACATCATCATTACACATGGTATTGCCTAAAGACTCCCATTCTAGACGAGCGCAATCGAGAAGTTTGAATGTACACTGTCTTACCCCTATGATTAAGTGTACATATTTGTTTCGGTTTCACAGTCTAGTGTTAAAATATGTCGCAGCACCTGGACATATGTAACATACGGATTGATCTGCAATCATCAACTTCCATCATTTAATTCATATTATCAAATGACGCTGCAATCCAAAAACTATTACTTTATCATTTATTGTTTATGTCAATGTTCTAAAACTTCTCATCAAAGCAAACAACAATTCACATTATCTATCATATCTGTCTTGGCTTATCAGTCTTAAAATTTGTTTGTAGCAAAAATTGAATATCGTAGCAAGGCATATTATAATCAAATATTAGGCAAACTTGGCAAATAAAACAACTAATTCTTTCTCTCATGAATTGAACACATTATCAATAAGATAAAACGATTAACTCTCAATATGCATTCCCATTCTAAAACTGGTGATTGTAATCAATTACTTTGATACTATTTATATTTATCCCATTATAATGATATGCACCATATCATCTCATCCATGAAGCTTTGGACCTAGCTTATATACAGTGCTGACTAAACAATACAAAGTGACTGGTGAAGTGGAAGATATTATGATCAATTCTGCCAAATTTTGATAGTGAAAACCAAAGTAAACAACAAAATCTTAATAGCGTCAACTAATACAACTTCCTCTCTTGAAAATTAGTAAACTAATATACTACACAAATTTAGTATAATCACATCATGCTCCGAATAATTTTATGAAGTCCACCTCGAATTAAAACATTATACAGATTTCCCCATAATGAACTTTAACATCAGAATTGCCAAGCTTAATAGAAAGAAAATATTAGAACAATAGGTCATCCAAAATTCCATTATCTAAAACCACATGTTTGGCAGTTACAATAGGTCACATGTGGGATTGCAATCACACAAAATCAAAAGCAAAAGATGGGGGATGAGACATTCCGAGTTATAAATTAACTTGAAGCACTTAGAACAACCAGCAAGAGTAGAATGCGAGCCCCATTAACATCTTCCCTTATGCCGAGCTCAAAACATCCCTTCGTCCAACTTCTGAACTCTGTTCTGTCTCCCTTTAGAACGCCATTCTATCAATAAGACATGGAAAGCTTAGGGCAACTCAACCTATGAGTCCGAGAATCCTCCAAAGCAATAAAGCTATACAAAGTATGCAATAGATGGGTGAACCAGCTTGACCCCCATTATCACATTGAGTTTTATCCAACGATCATACCTAGCTCTCGATCTCCGGGGAGGAGCGGCATGTCGCTCATTTTCGTCTTAGTGTTGGTGCCCGTGCCTGTTCGCCGTGGGCGGTGGCCGGAGTAGGTCTGGCGTTAGAGCCAGAGGCAGACGGGCAGCCATTTGCCGGGTCGGCTGAGCTCAGAGCAGGAGTATTTGACAGCAGGAAGATCGCTTTTCGGGCAGTGGCGCGGCAGCCTGAGGTCCGGCTGACTGTTCTGTAAGGAAGGTATGTGTGAACTTGTGAGTTGGAGGTAAGGTTTGTTTATGCTGGGAGGGATTGAGGGAGGACGGGCAGCGCGGGCAGGCGGCAGAGAGCGAATAGGAGGAAATGGGAGTAAGTAGAGTGATTATGGTGGGTCATTTTATTACGAATGTGTGACGTGAGTGAGTGAGAAAATGAGTAAGAGCGGACAAAGAGAGAACACAAAGAAAAGAGTAGAGGAGGGAATAAAGTGGCGGTTTGAAAGGGGTGGCTTGATGTAATGAGTTATTTGTGTTGAGAGATTGATGGTGTAAAGCTGAAGGTTAAAAAAAAAAAGTTAACTAAAGTTTGTTGGGTTTTGCCCCCACTCGAGTGCTAGACATAGAGGACAAAAGCTTGATTGAGTTGTGTTGTTCTTTTATACTTTGTTTCAATTATATATATTGCTCATGGTGTACTGGTGAATTGGTGATTTTTGGAGAATTATTACTGTTCACATTCAGTTGGTAGTTATAGACACATTACTTACATTTGATTAATAAATTATAGGGATTTTTTCGCCATATTACCCCTGAGTTTTAGTCTAATATACTCATATACCCTCGTGTTTTAGAACAGCTCATTATACCCTTGAGATTTGGAAAAATAAACTCACAATACCTACTTTCTAACGTGAAAACCTAACAACCTAATTCTTTTATCTAATTTGGACATTAATAAATCTATCTAACTAACCTTCTAACCTTAATTAACAGTCCCTAATTCCCTTCAATTATTAACCTTAAACACTCTCTTTAACCTTACCTCTGTAACTCTTTTACTTCAGATTTCTCCCTCTTTCATGTCACCATTAACAATAACAAAAAACCAACAAGTGCCAAATTAATCCACCAAATTTCGAGCAGCCAGATCGGATGCACAGCAGACTAAACGACTACCACGTCATTCCAACGCAATTCCACTCACCACATATCAGAACGATCTAATTATCGCCACAAATTCGACCCAAACAACTAACCCCAAACACCCAGAATTACAACTCCGCAACCAATGTCGTCCCCTAATTGAATAACTTCAACCCAACTTAGATCTCCATTTAAGCTTTCCCCCACGTCGTTTAGTGGCGAAGCAATTGAGAGACTGAGTTGGCCAGACCCTAGGGTATCGTTTGTATGACCCAGTCCTTTCCTTTTGAAGTCTTGAAGAAACTTCCTCGGGATTCGAATCACTAGGTACTAAGTAGACTTTCTGTTAGCAGTTCAATACCTCTATATATATATATATAGTAATCATTAGAGTGTAGTTAGGAGGGGAGAATAAGGAATTAGGGGCTAATTAGGAATAACGGCGTTAGGTTTTCCGTCCATAGTAAGGGCATTTGAGTTATTTTATTTGAAGTGAGGGGTATATGAGTTGTTTCTAAAAACACGGGGGTATATGGGTTATTAGGCTAAAACTCAGGGGTATATGGGGAAAAATCCCAAAAATATATCATAAATCAATGCCAATTATATATAAATTGCAGTACATATTATGATATTAGAGCACCAGTAATGGTGAGGAAGTTTTCCTCTCCTCACTACTCTCTCTCCTACTTTCTCTCTCTATCCCATCAGCGCAATTTTCCTCATCTAAAGTTTTTCCTTCATAAAAGTGAGCAAAAGAAAAATGTTCACTCAATACTCTCGTTCTCCTACTTTTTCCCTATAGACCGGAAATATTTAAACATACACTTTAATCTTTTTGCCCACTTCAATTTATATGAATATGAAACATATTGTAATTAACAATATTTGTGTAATTAATCTGAGTTAATTAACGTACTGTAGTAATGTAAAAAATTAAGTTAAATTATTAATCGTAAGTTTAAATTTTATTAAATACTTGTTTTTGTTTGAATGTAATGAATTTAATTAAAAAAATACAACTTAAAAGTTCTGGAAGTAGTAGGAAATTTGAGTAGTTGTACAGAATTTTACGTTACACTAATTAAGTTGGATATCATCGAAAATGACGTATATTATTTCGATTCACAAAATGTCTTGATTTTTATTAAAACACAAAATAAGAAGTATCAAACACAACAATCGGCATTACATTGAAGCACAGATTCTCTAAGCGTACAAATAGAATGTAATATGAAAAAAACATAGGTCAAAGTGAAACAAGCTTAATACATCTCAATCATCAGCGTGGGTGACGGAAGTGCTCCCAATGTGTTAATGCAAATCTCATTTATAGTGCTAAATGTTTTTCACTATCACGAACTTCAAGCTGGCGATTGAGGTACGCTGCAAGTCCTTGTGTTGCCCTCGTCCGACATTGAATTCAAGCGATCTACGTGCAAAACGCTAACAGATAATAAACCACATAACAGACATAATGATAATTAGATGTTCATAAACCAAAGCAGCTAGTAATGATAACCAACGGTGTAATGGGTGATGTAGGCATGGGCCCTTTGGGCCTTGTCCTAACGTCAATTTCGTTCAGGGGGCTTAAGCCAAGATTCTGCATTTGGTGTGTTGGGGTAGTGTTGTTGAGTGGGGAATCGCAACCTTTGCTATACAGGTTAATTACGGACGGCCCGAAACATTGTGCCAATTTAATGGCCCAACGTCTATCTTATAACCAAGTCGTTGGGTTTGGGGAATGGTACGAAGAATCTTTTTGACCCAATCAACCCGCATATAGCATCCTCTACTCGGTCTCATTGTATTACATTCGATCAAATTCAATTGAATACACATAAAACTTAGCAATGTTTATCTTAGGAAGCGCTCTAACCTTAGAAATCTATTAAAAGGCGAGTTTAAATTTTCTATTATGGCAAAACCACTACACTGCCCTATTGTTGTGATCAACTTCAAAATAATGAATAATTAATAAGGGTGCTTAATTCAATTTGTCCATGTGATTAATTTGAATTGATATCATTTCAGGTCTTTGTTTAAGCAATAATAAATTAATTTTCATGCATAAACAATATCAACATACATTTGAGATGATGGTTAAGTAAGCATAATAGAAAACTCAAATATCAAATCAAACATTACTGCGTTCTCGGCTATCAATCCCAAGGAAAGAAAAACAGGGGTTAGTTTTATCAAAAACTTTGCTTTTGACTTGAATCGCTTATCACAACAAAAGAGATTTGTTAGCAATTGATCAATATGATTAAAGCAATTGTGATAAAGCAAGAAACGATTGAAAACTAATGAATTTACATATTGAGATTCAAAAAGAGAAATTAATAATCATATGATTGAAATTCAAAAGCAGGAATTATAATGTTAAAAAACAATAATAAAGCAAAGGAGAGAATCGAATTGAATAGCCTCAGAATTTGTACTGTGAATTCGCAAAGAAACGATCTGATCCGAAAGTAGCGACGATGTTAAGAACCTTCGATTTTGATGATGATTTGTGAGAGAAAATTTTGACAGTTTTGGAATCGCCTTAAAAACATAGAGAATTTTGTTATTTGAATATTGATTTTATGCAGTGATGTTCGAATAAGCAGCTGAGAGCATGTATTTATAGCGTTATGGAAAAGATAAGTAAAAAAAAGAAATGTGGAAACGGATACAGTCGTATTTAATTTTGACATAAAGCTCCGTTTGAGGCATGTCATATACCGTTGGAAAGCGTCTCGATCTCTAGTTCAACGAATTTTGCTCACATCAAAATTCCTTGGCAGATCAAAAGTTTAGAGCAAAACAACGACGAGTAGCGCCTAACGTCATATACGGTCCATATGAGTCGTATAGGACGGTTGTCCACCGAGGTCGTGACATGACGTGGATGCCACGTCAGCGATCCGTGCTTATTACGATTTTTATCTATTCTTTTTGTTCGGAATTAATATTCGTGTTTTTGCATCTAATCTACCGTATATACGGTTGTGCCAACCGTAGGTCGGCTAACATGGCCATGACGTGGATGGCCACGTCAGCGATCCGTGCTTAATTTACTGTTTTATTTCTTTTTCGTTTCGGGAAATTAATATTCTTGTTGTGTGCATTAATCTACTTCCAATTAACCTTTATCACTGCGTGATAACATGATTATAATTTTAGAATACACCGGACAATTCCCAAATTTCTTGATTTATCTACGAATTTCTTGATTCATTTATTTTCGAAAACATTTTATAAAACTTTAAAAATCTATCAGAAAAAAAATCAGAAATAAAATAAATAAAAATACTGGAGAACTTAGAAAAATGAGAGAACAAAATTGAAAAGCGGAAATTAGAAAAATAACCTACCGAAATATTCTAAAAAATTCTAAAAATAAAGGAAAAAGCCTAAAAATAGAAATACTTAAAATTAATAAAAATCGGCGAAATTCCATAAAAATAATACTTTTCGCTCCTTATTGTGCTATCTGCGTATGATTTCAAACTCACTTTAACTCACTCAATTCGATTTGTGCAAATGGATGTTGTTTAATGAATATGGTTTGTGGATTTTGTCGCGACTTCGAAGTGAAATAATATTTCGAATATCGTACGTTCGTCATCGGCTATTCATTTGGGGAGACATTCTTAGATGTCTAAGGTGACAATGTTTGCACTAAGCTCTAAGGCTAAGGGTAAAGTGCCTATAAATTACCCGAAGAGGTCAATTAATCAATAAAAAATATTCTCAACAACCAACTACGTGAGTTCATCTCTCTCTACTTTTTTTAAAAATCTAAATAGCACTTTACTCTCTTTATTCCTGTACTTACTTCAGGATCAGAGGGGAGATAATCCGAAGATGATTATTCTCCTTTGTGTAGGTGATAAGGAGGCGTARCACGTTCAAGGTTCTAAGGAAGTAAGAAGTGCTAAGGATTTGGACTTAGGCTAGATCTCACCTTTTCTACGGAGCACGTGCTAAGGTTTCACCTATAAGTTCAACAGAGGTCAGCTCTCCCGAAGTAGCATTGACGGGAAGCCTCCACCCCTCTCTTAACCCTGCAGCTCAGAGGAAATCTTGTGGCATCGCACGTTTGCACTTGCTACAACAATTGGTRTTGTCTGTGGGGAGACAATTAGAAAATGGATTCAAGAGTTGACCGAACACAACGAAATTGGAACACTTCTCCATCTTCAGAAATGGAAAGCAATCCCAATGGTAAGAATCACCTTGATAACTCTGTCTACCAAGGTGTGGAAGAATTGGATAGTTATGTTGGTACAGAGCTATCACTCTAAGATTAGGACAGTCGCTATGTAACTCGTGAGATCCTAAAGGCATAAATAAATCTGGGGTTCGGGATGTTAAGGATCGTTTCACCGAAGACAAAGTGGAAAATGCTCAACTCCAAGCTTTGAAGGAAGAGAACGCTCGCTTGAAAGCTATGCAAGTGGAAAGGATGAAAGTGACAAGTGGAGAAGCAACCGCAATGACCCATGCTTTGGACATCACCATTCCCATAGCACCAAACCTCAAAACAATCAAAATCAAGAATCCCACTCCTAGAGACAAAGGCAAGCACATCTTGACTCAGATTTTTCCCATTGAAAGGGAAATGAGCTAGGTTAGGAAGTATCAGATCACTCCTAAACCTTTAACAATTGCCCCAAGAGTCACTTTAAGCAAGGGACCATATTGCTTTGATGATGGCGATGATGAAGAAGAATTTTCGAACAGAAATAACCAAACCGAGGATGTTCGAACACTCATCGAGTGAAAGAAGAAAGATCATGAAGTTTCCTTTGTGGATGTTCGAACCCTCATCCAMAGAAWAAAGGAACAAGTTGTAAACAAGGATGCAGGAGGATCCTTGAAAAGGAGAAGGCTGAGAAGCTTAAGCAAACTACTCACGAGATTAAACACTCTCTCATGGGATCTACTTCGGTGTGCACGAACCCTTCCCATTGTTAGCTTATTGGTCAATCTCATAGCACATCGGCGGCAGCTATTGGGTTGCCCTCAAATCATGAACAGGTTCGACTCCAACAAGTGGGGAGTATCACATCGTAAGCGATGAAATACTTGAGACATGGTGAAGGTTTTATTAATACTCAAGAGGGAGGGGGGGGGGGTGAATTGAGTATCCTGCTCCTATTATTTTTTCTTTTCTTTTCGGAATAAGTAGAGAACCAGTTGGGCTGGTTCCTGTAAGCAGGGGAAATGTAAACAAATTATAAAGGACACACAAATTTAACAAGGTTCACCCAACTATGGGCTGCGTCTCCTACCTATGTTCTGTTTATTAATCTAATCCGAAAAAGAAAACAACACACACACCCTGTGTTTCCCTACTCCGGGAACCAGCTACACCCACACTCAACTATGAATGCGCACTCGACTTACACTTGTAATCCAATTTGTTTGAACTCAAAACTCTCTCCTGCTATTAACCCCTCTGTTGATTGCCTTAACAACAATAGTAGTTTTCTCCTTTTAAACTAACTTCAAAGCTAATAAGAGAATATAATATGCTCGACTAATGCTCTTGTGTATGACTCAAAGTAGGGTGTTTTGTGCTTTTGTTTTCTCTCAAAAATGCTTTCTTTCAATCCGTGGGAGAGATAGTGGAATTAAGGAGTAGAGATGGAGTATATATAAGTATGTTGACCTTAGACCCTTAATTCCTTAATCTCTCTACTGCGCGAGCAAGACAAGATGAGATTTAAGAAAGTATCTATCTTCGTTTGATTTGATCATGAAGATAAAATCAAAACAATGAATAAATACTCTAGGTTTAAGGTAACAAAATATATTCGCATCTATTTTCCAGCTGCATAAATATTTTTCAGAATAAATCTTTTACAAAATTTTTAGAAAAATTTTTCAAACCGCAACCATATTCCACTCAGGGACACAGCTGGTTCCACAATGAGTATGTTATGATTCTGTTCCAATCTTGTACCAGAAGTTCATACCATAAGTCAAAACACATAATAGCCTTTAAACAAAAGCATATAAGTCATACTATAGAGCATATTACATGAATTTCCTAGATAAACATTGAGAAGCATTTCTTCTTTTCTCATGTAATCTTCAAGACTTGAATCTTCCTTTGAATACTTCAATTATGAGCAAACCTCTTTCATCGAATGACTTCGAAAGGTATTCACACTTCAAGTCTTGAATCAACCTAATTACTGCACATGTAACATGGTAAGATGAATAAGAGGTATGTGACCGTTTTTCAGTATAACAGTCAAGGAAACAACTCCTACTGGTCTGCCCCAGTATTGAACTGTGTTTATTCAGCATTCCCTGTAGTAAGACAAGTTAGTTCTTCACATAAGCACATATAAGTATTAACTTGTCGGGGAAACAGGTATCTGTATCGTGGTTCCCAAACCAACTATTTTCACAATAGTGTCTTGTTCCCTATATCAGTTTTGTCATCACTCAAACCTAAGAGACTCAACAATTCCCCCTTTTTGATGATGAAAAACTAATCGAATTCCTGCAACAAACATGTTAGAAACAGAGAAACCCCAATTCGTACTCAATGAATTTGAGCACAACCAACAGACTCAAACTCAATGAACAAGTTAGCTAATCTAACTGATTCTCTTAAACTAATACTAACACTTGAATCAATCTAAACTAGCAGACTCAATCTAAACTAGCAGATTCTAGCTTCACTTGACACATTTCCCCTTTTGCTCATTAAAAGTTTCTCAAATATAGTAATGTGCACAAATTGTTATAGTGCTCATCCATACCGTCCATCAACCACACTCAATGTTATGCTGCAAAAAGAGATATGCAAACAGATCATCTCATAGCAAGAATCATTGTTCAAACAAGGCAACAAAGTTCAATCCAAACAACCCTAATCACATAGAAGGATGTTTTGTGGATAGGGTGAGGAAATTTACACACAACAATCATCATTATTTTTAAAAGCAAGTTAAATAAGGAGGGGAAACTAGAGCAAACAGCATCACTCCTCTCCATCATACTCGTCCTCCTCCTCTCTTCATGCTCAGCTTCTCTTCTTCTTCAGTATCATCATCATCATCAACTCTTCCTCACACCCTTCATCCTCCTCAGCATTTCCTCATCCTTAGTTCCTTATGCTGCTACAGTTTTTCCTCAGAATGTACTGGTTCCTCTATACCAGGAACCACCAAATCTTGCAGCGGCAAGCTGAAACCTAAGCCTTGGGGGAATAGAGCCAATATCGGACCGTTTGAGCTTTGATATCATGGAACTATGAGCAACAATAACTGTGTATCAGCTAGCTCCTTCCCATCTGCTCATCTTTGTATTTGAAGAAGTTTGGATACCCATGACCATTCCTCAGTTTACACAGAGTCTTCTCCTTCTCATTCTTTCCGAAACCACATTTCCTGACTGGTTCCTCTCCTTGGATTTCTTACTTTAGAGGGGCTTAACTCCATTGGTTCCTCAAATTTGAACCTAACAACTCCAATATCAAGACCCTTTTGCTAAGTATAGCCTTGGTGAACACTGTACAAGTTAGTAGATCCACTTAAGGCTAACTTTATGTTCTGAAGCAATTGGTGTATATTAGATCCATAGGCAGTGAATGATGGATGAACCATAACAGTCATGATTGATCAAGCATCAAGAGAGGGAAGATTAAACTTTATCTTCTTCATCATCAAGTAAATCAGCACCATCTCCATGCATATGCGTACTTGTTCCCTTCCTAGACCCCTGGAAGTATTGCTAGAGAGTACTTTGTTGGCCATAGAGAGTACAGAACCAGCATGATTGGTTCCTTAAAATCAACAGACTTAAACACAACATACTTCTTAGACATCTTCCCACCAAACAGGTAATCATMAATCTCACCAGGTGTGACCCCTACTAACATAGGCCACAATCACTCGAATACTTATCAAAACCATCCCTTGGTACTCCTAACAGACTCGTCAAAGAAGCCACAGACATACTCACGTCAACACGTCCAACATTAGAACCAATTGACATATCAGGAAATTGTTTCAAATTCACATAAAATTCCCTAACACCAGACACATTCGCAGCAGAACAGTCACATAAGGRCATCCAGCCTTGGTACTCAATCAGACTCTTGTAATAAAAAAGAGCAGGCACATCAACGTAACCAACCTCAACTCTACAACCTGATAACACCACTCTAGAACTTAAGTCTGTAGAACCAGTAATTGGTGACTCTACAGACTTACCTTTTGTAGATCGAGGTGTTTTGGCTGCTGTTGCCTTTCTCTTGGTTCCCCTTTTAGAACCAGTAGATTGTTCCTCCTCTTCCTTCTTTATCTCCTTCTTTACTGCTGATCGAAGTCTCCATCTGACTGTGGTGTCCACCATAGGTATCCCATCCTTTTGACTAGTAATCTCTACATCTTCATCCCCAACACCTTCCTTCTCTAACTCTTGGTTTAATTCTCGTCGTGTTTCATGCACCTGTTCCCCCTGAGARCCTGYTGGTTGCTTGATGTTGGAGCCATCAGTCTTAGTTGGGTTTGCATGAGGCACTATCTCTTTTGAACTAGGTTGGGTTGTTTTTGGTGGTGAGGGTGATTTTTGTGGTGGATTTTGGTTTGATTTTGTGGGAGTGGATGTTTTAGATGAATTAGTAGGTGGTGGATCATTTGGATTTGTCTCGGTTTGTAGAGGATTAGTGTTCACTTCAGTGATCCTCTGTGATTGTGAGGAATCACTTGCTTGTCCCCTTCCCCTTCCTCTCCTTGCTAAA
>SNQN01000159.1:52013-66610 GCA_008642245.1 Bassia scoparia
AAATAAATCTATGAATAGAAAGTTTCAAAATTTCCTTAAAATCAAGACATTATTTTGATCATGGCAATTGTCTGGTAGTGATACTCTTTGCTTCTACCTTATTGGATAGTCCAAATTGAATAGAGGGAAATAGTATATGACAAAGCATAAAAGCTCTCTAGGGGCGTTACGATAAAATACCAAGAAAAGGAATATTAATGAAATTATAATATTAATACACTTATTGACGTGTAATTGCAGTGTTATTACCATCTTTAATGCCATTTTTAGGAAATATTTTACTCCCTCCGTTTTTTAGATGTTCTATTTCCTATTTTGGCCGTTTTCAAATAATATTTCAAACCAATCTAAAAAATAACATTTTGTACCTTTTACTATTTATATTTACCCATCTATTCACCTAAACATTTATTTCCTATAAAATTCATTCACACATTTACTCTTTTACCTAACTTACTTTAACCTTTTACCCACTTATTCAACTATTTTATTCATCAATTCAACTCTTAAAAACCGTCCAAATGTATGAACATTAAAAAAAGAGAATATATCTTATCTACCGCCCCGAGGCGCTCCATTAGTAATATCAAAATAGTATTATAGAATCGGTGTATGTACAACCTTTTTTATTTTTGCATTTTCAAAAAAAAATTAGGAAATTTTGAAGATAGAATACCTAACTTTGCTCGCGATGTTAAAATAATACCTACTTTTCAGTTTTTTTACTTAATTATTTAGTTTCGCAAATCTCTTGATAAGTTAGTACCTACTAATATTTTTCAACAAAATATTCACCCGTTTGTATGAAATGACATTTACCCTCGTTTTTCTTTCCTTTCCTTTCTTCTTCTTTTCCTCCTGGTTTCTTCCTCCATGGCTTCATGCTACCTTATTCCCTCCATGCTTTCTTGTTCGTTCATTAACACCACCCGCCGCCCAAACACCACGACAACTCAAACTCCTTTCATACCCCTCGAACTCCCTAATCGCCGCCACCTTGCTTCCTTACCATCGTCTCACTTACCACGAGCCAACAAACGAGCCATCCTCGAATTTGGTGGGTTTTGTTTGATTTGTTCGAATTTGGGGGTTTGATTGGAAGTTTAGTTCGAATTTGGGGGGTTTTAATTTGTTCAATTTGTATATTGAAACCCAGAATTTTGGTGAATGGGTGTTGTATGCTGAGCGAATTGTTTGTTGTTGGTTTACGGAGCAGTAGAATGTTGCAGCAATGGAAATATTCAGCTTGAATGTGCAGTTCAATTGGAAGTTCAAGCAATGAATATATAAAAGCAATGAAGCTTGAATATTTCTTTCAAATGGAAGTGCTTAATGAAGGTTGAACATTGGATCAGGCTTTATCAATGGCAGTATAAAGGGTTGAATCGTGACATGAATAGGAGGAAAAAGAGAGAATTATCTTATTATATAATCAAGGGGTATACAATCGTGTCTCCTTATTAAGACGTAATACCCTTAATATGTAAAGACTTAATTGCCCTTAATTAAAATATAATTTCCTCTTTATTTTTTATTACTAAATACAAAAGAAATTAATTAATGATGTAATACATTTAAAAAAATACATTAATACAATTGACTATTTTTCCACTTGATCACTTAAACCTTGCAATTATTTGAAAAAAGTTTATAATTAGTAATTCAAATTAACTACATTAATACCATATACATTTTTTTCTACATGAATCAGTTAATCATTGCATGCAATTATTTTGAATATATTGAACTAAATATCTATTAATTCTATTATGTATTCTTCAATAATTATTGATTCAATTAATTAATCATGTTAATCTCATTGTCGGAGATTCAATTGAAAGGAAGAAAAAATTGCATCGAAATTTGCAAAATCATAAAATCCCTCAGCCGCCATGTTTATTTGACTATACCCAATACATTGATCTTTTTGATTCTATATGACATATTTTGCTTAATTTTAATTTTAAAACTGCCTGCACACCTGCCATACACAGCTCGCCGTTATTCAGTCAGTTTAGCAACTACTGCTATGATCAATAAGATATGATTTCCCATAACGTAAAAAACTTTTTTTAAAAAATAATGCAAGCACGCATCGCGTGCATCAAATACTAGTATATATAAAAAAAAGCAGGTGGGCCCACTTTTAAATTCACAAGGTAGACCCCAACTATTGTATAATTGACCTCCGTAATTATTTCTGTTAATAATGTTAATTAATCCGTTAAGTGTGTTATAAGTTGGGTTATTTACACTGTAATGACTAACCTGCCCCTAATTAATTATCCTTTTAAATTTAATGACAGAATATAAAATAAGGTATTTAAATCATAAGTAACAGAAAAAATCTAAACTAATTATCATATAATATTAATTCATCAATATCAGTTAAATTGATAGATTTATTCAAAATTGTTTTATTATAAGAAAGCTATATTTTATGGGTTAAAAGATATAWTACTAAAACGCCTAGAAAAAAAAGATGTACTTACATAGGATGTTTATACATCCTGTTCCACCATCCACTAATTGTTTGGAATTTAAACTTCGATTTTATTTCCCTTCCAAAAAAAAATCCTTAGATTTTATTTCATAGGACAAGTATCAATAAATGAATGTTTAATTAGACAAAAATGCTCACTCTCACATGAACTGTGCGAAAATGATAAAGGGAAGGTTTCACCTGTTACAAACAGTAACAATACATTTTGACTTCGATATAAGGATGTTTGATATTTTCGACACGAAAAATTAAATGGGTTAGGTTCAGGTTGAAATTCTCGACACAAACCAACTTGAAATGACACGAAACTTAAAAATACAAAAGTAAAATATATTACTTAGATAAAAACTAATGCCCAAATTAAAAAATAGTGGACAAAATAAGCAAAAATTTATGTGACACGGAAAAACATGACGTGAAAAAGCGGGTTAGGTTTGAGATTCTCGACAAAAAATTAAATGGGTCGACACAAACACGACRTGAAATTAAAATMGATCGGGTTAGGATCAAGGATTTTTGACACGAAAAAATTATGACACGAACACGACACGAATCATTTGCTAGCCCTAATTGCATGCATTTATGCAATTATGCATAAGGGTAAAAATTACTATTGGACATGCTCCTACCCTAAACAAAGAAGCTTCAGCTGTACATTACAGTTAGAAGTTAGTTACAAGTGACACCTCAACATTCAGTTAGTTACTATAGTATTCAGTTAGTTACTTGAGCTTTCTCTTTGATGTTGAGCACTACTCTAGCTCATTGCTAGCCTATTTAAACACTTCACTTGTAATAGATAAAACAACAATTATATATCAATAAAAAAATCTCTCTCTTTTTCTTCTCTCATTCTCCACTACAAGGAATTTTGTGTAAGCGACGAAATTAGTCGACCGGAAGAAAATCGGTCGGTAATACCGACGACACCGACCGAGTGGGGTATTTCACTCGGATGATCGTGGTTTACCGACCGAATCATTCGGTCGGTGTGACCGGAACGTGTAATGGTCGTTTGTACGACCGAAAATCGGTCGGTAATCTTTGAGATATAAATCCTCACTCCGCAATTTTTCATTTAAAAAAAAACACATTTCCAAATTCACCGACCGATTTTGTCGGATACAACCGACCCGATTTTAAACGTCGTCGGTGGACTTCATTGGGATTGTTTCTCCTTTATCAGATGTTTCATTTTAAAAAAGAGAAAATTATATGATTTACCGACCGATTTTCGGTCGGTAACCGACCGATTTTCAAATCGTCGTATGTACCCGACCGAAAATTCGGTCGTAATGTTTTAATTTAATAAAAAAAACATTTATTCCGAAACAAAACTTCCTCATTCGAGTTGCTCAACTCACACTTCACACCTCACAACTCAACCCTCACACTCACAACCCTCTCTCTCCGGCGTCACTCTCTCGCGACGATTCTCCCTCCACTCCGGCGCTCACTCGGTCCGCGTCATCTCATTTCTCTTCTTCCTCTCTCTTCCCTCCTCCTCTCTCTCTCCTCTCTCTTTCGCGTTGTTCGTTGGCGCTGCGGCTGTGCCTGGTTGTCCACTCCGTCGCCGCCGGCTGCTGCTGTCCGCCACTGCCGATCCACCGCCACGCCTTGCCACTACACTCCCTCGCCGCCGCTGCTTGACTGTAGGGGTGATTGGTTTTTATTTTTTTTTTCAATTATTGATTAGTAGATAGGGATCGAATACTTGATGTGGTGTTTCATTGTGTGTTATGTTACTCGTGATCAGCGTCTTTCTTTTTTCTTTCTTTTCTTTCTTTCTTTGATTAATCGTTTGTGTGTTTTTTTAATTTTATTTTGTGGTTAACGACATTGTTTTCACATCTCTCTTTAATTCTGAATTATGTCATGTTACAAATTTTCAGTGGTTTATGATTGCTCACATGTTATGATGATTTATGAGGTTGTCTTGACTGTTTACCTTGTTAAATGAATGTTAATTTGGGATTTAAGGATGTAATGTAATTATATGGGTAATTGGTGGTTGTGGGGTACTGGATAAATGATGTCCAATATACAAGATATTGAGGTGAGCTTAGGTGCTTTCAGCCTGTGACGCTCAATCGTCAGAGTACCGTTGTGTTGACCTTTGGGTGACACCATCGTGTTGCAGGTGGAGAGACGATAGAGTGAGGATCAGATACTATGGAGCTAAAGAGAGGATGCTTTGCTTTCTAATATTATTAGATTGGAGATAAAACCCAGATCTTACTATTGGAGCCCATCAATTAAGTTAGGCTCTCCAATTCTTGTGGCAAGTGTTTTCTGTCAGTCTTAATGATTATCATGTACCTATTGACTGGTCGGTCTTTGGCATTTTAGAGGAGAGCGGATGTCGATTAGCATTATGACGGGAAACTTTTTGAGTTGCTGGCTTGAAGACTTGTTAATTCCTTGTGAGCCTGTGAGCCTGCATAAGGGCAGAGAGCTTTTGAGTTGTTTACTTGAATTTATTGTATTAGTCAATATGAAGAATCATAGAATGGCAATGTTTGTGGAAGAGTTTTCGCCCCAGATGCTGAAACGAGAAAATTACCCCCTATATATGCCGAGCTTCTCTTTATTCGCTATAATACCCACCATCAAAGTATTTTTTAATTTTGAAGATTATGAATATAACTGAGTCCTACTATGAAGCTAACTGTTAGGATATTCATAGACAGTTGTCCATTTGTTTGAATTACCTTTTTTGAAGAAGATCAGAAGTTCGTCTACTGTCTACCAGAATCTAGCTCTGCGTTTCTCAACAGTTACTCTAAACTGCTATCCAAGCTGTTCGAAGATCAGTATCAATCAGAATGATTCTTAGTCCAAAAAAATGTTCAAGCCCAGAATACGAAACCAGGTGATCTCACTTATGAAATTGACTTCTCTGACATCGAATATTCATTCTCATTTTGGAATTTGACTAAAACCATCACAAAACATACAAGCCTGAATTACATTCACAAACGTGTGACTGAACCCTAGACCAATACAATGAATCAGTCAACTCAGCAGCGTTATCAGCTGTGAGTCCTGCATTATTCTTATGGATTGCGACAATTAACTTTTAATAAGTTATGTGGCTAAAAATGTCAGTCTTTGCACCACTATGTGTCCAGCAGTTTCCCAGACAATTCTATCGGAAATGTTTCGTTGATCTAGACTCTGGTGCTGACAACGTGCTTTAGTTTACAGAGGCAATACTAGAGGGAGTACGGTACGTGTCATAGAAGTTTGATCCGTGTTTAGAGGTGTACGGCATTATTTTTCTTTTCATCTTGTAATCTTGCTTCAGCTTTCGCTACTTATTCTTTTTTTTGCCCCAATGAATGACAAACAGGGGGTGGTGGAGTGAAAAAGGCAAGTGGATAAAGTGATTGATAAGTGCGCCCGTGCAGGATTCGTAAGGAAACTACTTCTCATTTCTGATTGAGTTAGATGTTAGGACGATAGGCTTACTATTCGAAAAAAAAGTTAGTAGGCACCTGGTTCTGGGTGGTATGCAATTGCTTGATGTTCTCTGTTGTTTTGGAGTTCCAGTATATCAAAGACTCTCTTTTTTTTCTTCTTTTTTAGTATGTAATTGTAACTCATTTCTATTATTGCGTTTTCTCGTCTTTATGACGACAACGATTTATGCTAAAAGGCTTTAATAGTTGCCTTAGGTTCATGAGTCATGACAATGTATAGGCGTAATCTGACAAAAAACAAAGCTTTTTTCCTTCGAAAATTATTGCCACCGCTAAACTGACATTTCTCAAGAGCTCTTCCTCAAATAGTATGGAGACTCATCTCTCCATTTTGTAGAAACCTTGCCTATTAGTTCTGATAGGTTCCATAATCACTAGCACTATTCAGTATACCCCAACACTTCCTTCTTTTTTCTACACTCTTTTTGGCTACGCTGTGTTTGAACAGTTGAACCTGACAACTCCAAAATAGTTCAGACAAAGCGAACATGCGCATTCTCCAAATTTTATTTTTTACATTTTATAGCGTTTAATTTGAGGGTGTTGGATGTATGTTTGTTTTGGCCTCTAGTTTTATGTACTTGATATATCATTTTTTTTTACTGTTTGTTACTTGTGAGAATGTGAGGTCTTGAATGTCTACTCTGCATTATTGCAGATCTACGAGAAGCATGGCTACATTAACAGTATTTTACCAAGCAGCATGAAATGAAGCGACGGCTTCACTAATCTTTTTTTGTGAGTATCTGAGAGATACTATTTTTTGATATGCTTACTGTTTATCTTCCACACGGAGGAGCAGCTGGCGAATCCCAATTTGTCTATTCAGCTACCAGTTATTGCTGATTGGATTGGAGGGCAAGACCAAACTCTTATAGCATAGCTGCGATAGAGTATACTTGAATGGAAACATTGAGAGAAGAACCGTTATTCTACATTAATGGAAAACCATTGTCTTCGTGAAGTTGAACAGACCTTATAGACATGATGGAGTACACTTTGACGTGCTAAGCTCCTGCAATTTCTGTTTTAAGTTATGCCCATCTTGCAGCTTACATTGCCTTCGGAGACTTAATAATTTACGCTTGAAGTAACTTTAGGGATGGAAAGCAGTAGGCTTAAATAGAAATGCTTATTGGAACTAGAATATTAATAATAAATTCTTTATTAGCTGCACCAGCAGGGTGAGGGCTGAAACCTTATCTCTTCGTGAGACTGTACTAACATGGACTAATAATTAAACCCTTGCGTCATTTTCTTCGTCACATTTTTCGTGGCCATAATTGTGATACAGAATTTGTGCAACCTATATGCACTAGCATTAAGTGATTGGTGATTAAACTTGTGTTTGTCTTAGGGATTGATTGTTGAGAGAAAGTAAAGGTATGGGAGAGCTCAAGGCTCAAGGAGATATTCTGCGTGAATCAGAAGCCTTTGAGGTCGTATTATGGTTATCCAGAAACAGATGCATGGTCAAAATTTGCCTAGTCTGCGAAAGGACAGGCTCTTTGTTTTAATTGCCAGGTAAGATTTTTCCTTGTTGATGTAAAGCAGATCGTGCATTATTGCATAAATATGAATGTTCTTGATGTGTCTCATGCGTTAGACTCTGTGGAAAAGGCCAATGAATGGCCTATAGAAATATCTAATGACGATGATATGTTTTATTGCATCAGTCCAGTCTACTGATGGTGTTTTTGAATTCCACGAGGCCAAAATGAACAGAAACAGAACGATATCTAGGCTCAACAAAATGCAAAAGTTGTTCTACACAGAGAGCTTGGAAACCTGCTGTTTCGTGAAGGCCTAAGTCACTTCTTGAAATTTCAGACAGGCAGGAGCATAGAGAGCCCAGTGGAGTTAGCACCACTTCATGTCACTGCTTTTATTAGGCGTTAAGTTTCTCATCCCCTTGGGCTGAGTTATGTACTCATTCAGAAAAAAAGTACCAAAAGAAATTCATCAGACTAAGTACCACTTATTAGCGCATATGGGGAACCTGATTTACTCAAGAAGGCAAAAAGTTGATACATGATTCTTTTGCGTGCAGAGTTTAGCAGTTCCACGACAAATTATTGAAGTCCGTGCAGAATGCTTCTAGCTCTCCCTCCGATTACGACGGAGAATAACGTGCCTAGATCAACTCTGGATGCGTTTTGATGGATGAGAATTTTTGAGGCCTTAAACAGATACCGAAAGAGTCGCAGACAAGTGCTAAGGTCTAAAGTGCTGGAGCTAAGTTCCGCAGCGTTCTTCTGCTGAACTTCCTCTGCATCAAGTCCTGTTGAGAAAGAAAAAGCTTCTAAGGCTGTCGACTGAAGAAGTCTATCCGCCAGCACCACCATCCGGACCACTTTAGGGGATTTTGTTCTGGCTAAGGGTGAAAGTCAAACTCGTGCCTTCTATGGTCCTGCGGTCGACAGAGTTCTGCGAAGAACCTAAACTACCCTCTCTAAAGGGAGTGATCTGAAGAGAACAGGGGAAGAAATTCAACCTTCCTCGAGCGACGCAGCGTCCAGCTGTCAACTCCTCAAAAATCCAATTTCGAGCTCAGGCTCGGTCCAGTTCTATGGTCGGAGTATCGCACGAGGATGTGTAACAATCTTTTTGTGTGTTGCCTTTGAGTTGCAAATGTATTCTTATTCTTTCATTTTTATTGTCATTGTCTTTTTATTAGTTAAGTATACAATTTTATATGTGATTTTTTATTGTCATTTTTATTGTCATTCTTATTCTTTTTATAGGAATATATAATGAATAAATCATAATTGTGATTGTTTTATTGATTTCTTTTATTAAATATACAATTTCATATATATATTAATTATTTGTTATGTTTATATTCATATTATTAATTATTTTCTTTCTATTCATTTAATATATATTGAATGCAAAAAAAAAAAAAAAAAAATTACCACGAATATTCGGTTCGGTAGTGGTTAATCTCAAAATAAAAAAAATTCTTGGAGGAATACCGACCGAAAAAATTCGGTCCCGCGGGTAATGGCCAATTTTAAAATTAAAAAAAAATATTTGGAGTTTACTTACCCGACCGAAAATATCGGTCCGGTAAATGCAATTCTCAAATAAAAAAAAATTCTAGAGTGATCCGACCGAAAATTCGGTCGGTACATTGGCTAATTTTTCAATTAAAAAAATAATATGGAGTATACCGACCGAAAGGTCGTCGTATACCGACCGATTTCAAATCGGTCGACTATTTCACCGACCGACTTTCGGTCGGTAATAACTCCATTGTCCTCCAAACTGGGTCGGATTATCGGTCCGTAAAATCGCGTCGGTAAATCGGTCGGAAAACCTTACCGACGATACTCGGTAGCGGTAATGTTTGGATTACCGGACTGAATACGATTCCGACCACGAATTACCGACCGATTTTCGTCGTACACCGGTTTAGCCGACGAAATCGGTTCGGTAATCTGGTCGACCGAGCTTAATTTTTTTGTTGTGTCTTATTTTCTGTATATAATACTTCATTTGTTACTTGCTTCATCACACATATTTTTACTTGTCACAATCTAAAATCAGAGATTGATGCAATTTCCATATCGGTATCAGAGCCTACCAGACTGTTTGATGATATTCGTGATCCAATTCACCTGCAGCACTTGATTCAGATAAGCTTCTGAATGATGACGCTTTGGTTCTACTCACAAATCTTGTTTCTGATTCTGCTTTGACTTAGATTCATCTTTTGCGAATCAATTCAGAAGTATCTCCTGCAGTTATAATATTCATGATTCTTCTGATCATCCTTGATATTTGCTCCATTAAGAGCAGTCGATCTTTTTCTTTGCTCCTTATTTCCCCTTTTCTTTTTCATATTGATTGTTGTTTGTTTTTCTTCCTGTTTTCCTGGAATTTTGCCTCTTTCTTTCACACAAACATGCTTATGAAATATGAAAACTCGCAACACACTAGATTGCTTCCTAATATGATCCTTCCAGGTGAATATTCATACATCCTTCGTAATTACACTCCACAATTTGTTTTTGTTTAAATTCAATGGTTCTAGTTTTACAAATTGGAAGAAAAGCCTTTTTATGGCTTTTTCTGCTAGAATAAGCTTCGATCGCATGGAACTCTCCCTAACCTTCAATATCCTGATAGCTTCAGCTTGGGCGTGCAATGATTGCTTATGTACTTGTGATTATTTTTATCTTGTCCTAAAGTGGCTGAAGTGTATGCTATTCAATAACTGCATAATGAGATTTGAAGGATTTGAGGAGAAATTTGCTTACTTCTCTTACTAATCCTTCATAACCTTGAAAGCAATGGCTAAGTTATCAATGATATCCGGTCCGTTTGTTCCCTGATTTTATCACCATTTTTAAGGTGTTATGGGATGATTTGAACACAATGGAATCCTTGCTTCCTACTTGTATTTGCCACAAGTGTACTCTCCATCTACAGAAAATTCAAGGCAACAGTTTATAAGCAGAAGCTAATCCGGATTTCATGATGAACTAAAGATCGTTTCAACATCAGAAGCATGCTACTGATGATTGAAAGAGGCCTCTGCCAAGTCTCATAATCTGAGCCTTATAGACCTTTTTGCTCCTCAAGAAGAGGCATCATAAAGAACTTCTCACATCATGTTCCCTGGAGCCTTGGCATTCTGTCTGCATGCCCGAATTAGGCCATACAATTCAAAACTACAGGGTCAGAACTACAGTCTCATCTCCCCACCTGTTCTCCATTAATGTCAACAGCCAACTCTCCTCTCAATACTCCCACAACAGAGACCAAATGAACCACTTTTACTGCACACCATTGCATCCCAATTAAAAGAACATGGATATCCTCCTGGTTTCAGGGATTCAAGACAAAAGGCGTACAACTGCTCCTAAATCCTTTGACTGCAGACCTCGTCACACAATCTCTCTATACAGTGACTTGATCCATTTACAATTTTCCACTCGACAATACAGGCACACACACTCTAACTGCTTCTGTGACTGTGCCCCACTTCTTAATTCTGGTTGATCTTCGAAACATCAGCTAATCTTGTAGGTACAAAATGTCTTTCCATTAGACTCTGGCTGACATGGTGCCACGTGACCCATGCTTGCAATAACCTCAGCATCGTTCAGTTCCTATTGTTAATGCACAATATGTATACGCACTGACAAAAGAATCACTTACGTCAAATTGGAACTGTATGCTTGAGTTGAAATTATAAAATTACAACCAATTGTTTTGCATGCTCCTGATTCCTTCAACTTTCAACCCTCTTGTCGTGTTACCAATTGTGTCTTCCAGATTTGTCCTCTATTACTATATTACTAACAATGAACATCTCGTGCTCTTGAAGAACGACGCCAGTCACAAATTCTTCTTGGTAACTTTGTCTGATGACCCTATATCCAGCTACAAGTGCCCACAATCCAGCCAACATCAGCCTTCCTCCAGTTCCCTCCATTCAACTCAACCAGTTGCATCCCTCCTCTTTTAGCTTTTGTTCTCTACTTCCAAGAGTATATAGCCAGTTATGACACTTAGGCTTGGCCACTTGACCCTTTTCTCTCCATTGGCATTATCGCTCTGTATAGACTGCAATTAATATTGATTGTTAGGATGAGTCCAATATGTCAAGGTTTTGTCCTGTAGCCAAGCCAAACTAGACTTTTTTTCTCTTTAGTTCAATAAAGTCTACTAGCCTTTTGATCTGCTCTCCATTCTCAGATTTGTGGGGCCCCTATAGGGTATCAACTCACAACAATTGTAATCAGTTTGTGACTATTGTAGATGATTACTCTAGATATACCTGGACACATTTAATAAAWTTCAAATCTGATGTTGTTTCTGTTATTGAGCAATTCCTTTGACTTGTTAACACTCAATTTCAGACTAKAGTGCAAAAAATTAGATTAGATAATGCCCCTGAGTTGTGTGAAGGTCCCATGAAAATTCTCTTTCACAAAAAGGGAATTCTTCATGAAACCACCTGTGTTGACACTCCACAACAAAATGGAGTTGTGGAGAGAAAACACAGGCATCTTTTAGAAACTGCAAGGGATTTATTCTTTCAAGCCAAACTTCCTATTCAATACTGGGGTGAGTGCCTTTTGTGTGTTACCTACACTATAAATAGAATGCCTCTTAGACCTATTCAGTAGAAATCACCCTATCAACTGTTATACAACATACAACCCGATTATTCTTTTCTCAAAACTTTTGGATGCCTTTGTTACATGAGTGCTCTTAAGCAAACCAAAGCAAAATTTGAACCAAGAGCTTTAGCCTATGTTTTCATAGGGTATGGGATAGGTCAAAAGGGCTACAAAGTCATGGATTTGAAAACTAAAAGAATTTATGTGTCCAGGGATGTCATTTTTCATAACTCTATTTTCCTTTTCATCAGAATTCAAATGACAATTCCTTCCCCTCCCATCTTTATCTTCCTGTTTCAACCACTCTTTCACATTTTTCTATTTATGACACTCTTGATATCTTTCTTCCCTTATATGATCATGATATCACCACTTCTCATTCCACAACTCCAAATTCTTCCCCTTCTCCCACCACAGATTCCTCTTRTTCAACATTTGACAATATATCTCAGTCAGTTCCAATCCACCTGTTATTAGGCAATCAACCAGACTCAAAAAGCAGRCATCCTATCTAAAAGACTATAAATGTCAATTAAGCATGCAACATTGGTGTAATTTGGTTCCTGTGCAACAAGATTCTTTTGATTTTCAGGAAGCTAAAACATATGAGCAAGCTGTTCAGAATAAAAAATGGGTAACAARTATGGATGCTGAAATACAGGCTTTAAAAAGAAATGATTCATGGCAAGAGGTTGATTWACCCAAAGGGAAGAAAGCCATCAGATGTAAATGAGTTTATAGGGTAAAATTGAAGGCAGATGGTAGTATTYAAAGGTACAAGGAAAGGCTGGTAGCCAAAGGATTTACACAGAAGCCAGGGATTGATTATGATGAGACATTCTCCCCTGTCATTAAAATGCCAACTTTGAGATGTATTTTGGCAATTACAGCAAAGAAGTCTTGCCCAGTATATCATTTGGACACAAACAATGCATTTTTGCATGGTGATCTGAGTGAAGAGGTATATATGCATATGCCARAGGGAGTCCTAAATCCACATCAAAAAGTATGCAAACTCAACAAGTCTATCTATGGTTTAAAGTAGGCTTCTAGYCAATGGCATGCAAAGTTGGTTTCTGAGCTTCAGTCTTAAGGGTTCAAKCAATCCAAATCAGATTATTCTTTGTTTTTGAAGAGATTAGAAGGTCATTAAACTATAGCTGCAGTATATGTGGATGACATTGTACTTACTGGTACAAATGAGTAGACTATACAAGCTCTAAAGACGCATCTTGATGAGGTTTTCAATATCAAAGATTTGGGACAAATCCATTATTTCTTTGGTATGGCAATAACCAGAACAAATCAAGGTTTTATTTTATCCCAGAGTAAATTTGCTACTGAGTTGCTTGATTTTAGTGGCTTCAATATTCAGAAGAGTTCTCCTACACCACTACCTATTAATCTTAAATTGCATGCTAARACTGGAAATGCATTGYAAGATGCTACTCACTACAGATCTATCATTYGGAAGTTAAATTTTCTCACCAACACAAGACCAGACTTGTGTTTTGCAGTTCAAACACTTAGTTAATTTATGTAGGATCCAAGGGAGCCACATCTTGTAGCCTTGRAGCATGTTCTTCAGTATKTCTTTGAAACTATTGCCTAGGGAATTATGTTGAATGGTGACAACACACTGACTCTCCAAGCATTTTCAGATGCAGATTGGGCTGCCTGCCCMAATACAAGGAGCTCAGTCACAGGCTATCTTATTATGCTAGGAAGATCCCCTATCTCTTGGAAAAGTAAAAAAGCAGTCCATTGTTTCTAGATCTTCAGTTGAGTCAGAATACAGGGCAATGGCATCTGCAACAAGTGAGTTAACTTGGTTGGTTACTCTTCTGGAAGAATTTGGCGTTGAAGGATTGAAACCAGTCACCTTGCATTGTGACAGTCAATCAGCAATCTATATTACTAAGAATCTTGTCTTTTATGACAGAACAAAGCACATAGAAGTTGACTGCCACTTTACAAGGGATAAGGTWRTGGAAGGTCTTATTCAGCTCTCCTATCTACCTACAAATTCTCAACTGGCAGATCTTTTCACAAAAGCCCCGCCATCTCCTCATTTCATGCAATTGTTGTTTAATCTAGGCCTAGTTAACACCAGTCCTAGCTTGAGAGGGGGGGGGGGGGTATTGGACATACTCCAACCCTAAACAAATAAGCTTCAACTGTACATTACAGTTAGAAGTTAGTTACAAGTGACACCTCAACATTCAGTTAGTTACTTGAGTATTCAGTTAGTTACTTGAGCTTTCTCTCTGATGTTGAGCACTCTAGCTCATTGTTAGCCTATTTAAACACTTCACTTGTAATAGATAAAACAACAATTATCAATGAAAAATCTCTCTCTTTTTCTCTCTCATTTTCTTATTTCTGTTCTACTACTTCATTATGTTACTTGTTCATCACACAAATTTTACTTGATCACAATATAAATCAGAAGATTGAATGCAATTTCATTAATTACAC
>SNQN01000159.1:66635-87693 GCA_008642245.1 Bassia scoparia
GAGAGAGAGATCTTACGAGACTACGCGATAAATTCGGTCGGGTAAAGTGCAATTTCAAAATAAAGAAGAATTCTAGAGTGAATTACCGGGTTGCCAGACAATTCGGTCGGTAGGATTGGCAATTTTTTCAATTAAAAAAATACTATGAGCGGTATTACGACGCGCAAAGGTCGTCGATTAATACTCCGGACTCGATTCTAAATGGTTACGGTTTATTACCGGACCGACTTTTCGGTCGGTAATTAAACTCCATTGTCCTGCCAAAAATGGTCCGGATTTGTTAATCGGTCCGGTAATGCGGTGCGGTAATTCGGATTTCGGAAACCCCTTACCGGGACCGATAATCGGTCGGTATTGTTTGGCTTACCGACGAATACGATTCCGACGGTACGATTACCTTGTGCGATTTTCGGGTCGGGATAACCGGGTTGTAATCCAGACCGAAAATCGGATTCGGTTAATGCGTGGTCGACGAGATGCTAATTTCTTGTGTGTGTCTATTTCTGTTATAATCTTACTATCATTCCTCCTACGTTACTTGTTCAATATATCACACAAAATTTTAACTTGATCACTATCTAATCCAGAAGATTGAATGCAATTTCCATTGGTATCGAGCCTACCAGAGTGGTTATTGGAATGATATATCGTGACCATAATTCATGCAGCAATTGATTTCAGATTAAGTCTTCCTGAGTTGATGATGTCTGGTTCTACTCTACAAATCTTGTTTCTGGTTCTGCTTCTGAACAGTTAAGTTTCATCCTTTTTGCGATCAATTTCAAGAAGTATTCCTGTGATAATATTTCATGTTCTTATTCTGATATCTCACTGACATCATCTCAGGCACGGAAATTCACTTAAAGCAATATCATGCAACAAGTCAAAGGCTGTCTACTGATTTATCGGAAGACAATACTTGCTCCTTGGATTATTTTCCCCTATTCTGCATTTGTTTCATCAATTGAATTTTGTTTTGTTGTGTCGTAGTTTCTTCCTTGTTTTCCTGAATTTTGTTGGTTCTTTTCTAAGTTCATCGCACAAAAGTTGGTGTTGGTTCTTGAAATTGTATTGTAGTATACTGGAAAGTTGGGATGTTCTATCTTCACCGCAAACCAGGCACTAGCCATTCGTTGTTAGGCTGGCGTTGGTATAGTTATGGTAATGTCCACTTTCATGTGAGACTAGGTTAAATACCATCGCCTGTGTGCGCTGAATTGACATCTCGCCCAGCAGAAATTGTGTGTTCGTTTTTGGGTGGTATAATCGCTGTGCAATCCCGGTTCTAGTTTCGAGATTAAGCTCGCACGAAGTTTGGTCATAAGGAAAATAGCCCCTTTTTTACCTAAATCGACGCCACATTTTTCTGGCTAGATAATAAGGCTACTTGAATCTGATGTATTGAGCATGGAGGCATGAGAAGCGTCAAACGCAATCGTAAACACACTTCAATTAAGATGGGCGGAAAGAACGCTTTTCGTACGGACATTGGGTAGAAGATGTTGATGCAGGATCTTTAGTTTGAAAGAGTGTCAAGAAATAAATAGGATATAGTAAATAGCGATAGTAGTGTCTTTGAGGATGACATAATTTAGATCATTAATCTTGATCATAGCAAGGAAGTCGAGCTTGAATTAGGATGGCAATATGAGCTCATTCAATACTTGCACCAGAATAAAGTGGAAGCTAGGACTCCTTGGCAGGATCTGGATTGTGTGTGAGAGAAATAAATAGATAGACAGAGTGTGTTTAAGAGAAGTTAATTCTGCACAGATAGAGTTCGTGTGAAAGATGAGAGCTCAATGATAGAAAGTAAATCCTCTGAAAGCATTTACCTGCTGACCCCGACTATAGTAATGATTTCAAGATGGGAAGAGATGAGAAGCTTTGGTCGTGGGTAGTGTGTGCTGGAAATTTTTGAATGGAAAGACACACTGATGTGATAAGGTGTTATAGTAGGGGACAATGCATGCAGAATATTGGGAATACTAGAGGGTGCATTATGAATGGATTAAGTGGGTAACTTAGATGTTTGATCCTGTAAATCGAAATTTAAGTACTATGGGTATGTTTGCGCATTTAATCGCTGTGTTAACTATGTCCAATCTCACAGAAAGAAATAGTCGGTATAAGAGCAACTCAAGTTATGGGTCATGAATGTGGGAGTATAAAGCCTAATCCTGATTTGGATGATTATTGAGAACTCGAAGTCTTAAAGATATTCCATAAACAGTAACGAGGAGAAGTAGATGTACTGGGTAGATATAGTAACCATAGAGATCTGAATACAGCTTTACTTTAATAGGACAGCATAGGTGATAAGTACTTTTTGCTCAAGAAGACGGATTATTGATGAGGTTAGGTGCAATTCAGACTGATCACAATCTGTATTGCCCCGGACATCGGCTGAGCCCACCACTAATTTTCTATTTAAAAAATAGGCAACGGTAGAGGACGAAAGTGCCTGTCGCGAGTGTGTGTATTGTGCGCCATGCAGAATAAGGCCATACAATTCAAAAAAAAACAAAAGGGGTAGTCGAGACCTACACACTCTCATACTACCTCAGGCCTTGGGGCTATCTCACTTCTCTCATCTCACCACATTTTTCATTCATAATGCGTTGTTTCCTATGGGTATGATTTATGTCAGAAGCGAAGTTCTCCCTTTCCCTCTTCATTTATGTGCAAGACCAATGATTTGATGCCATACTGTGTACTGTACTTACATAGGTATCTCACTTTATTAACTCTTCTTCAAGCACGACATCATTGGAACGTAGCTCCAACCAATCAGATCAGAAAATAGGGTTGCTTTCCTCGCCTGCCCAACGAGATCGATACAGGTCTCTCAAGAAGAGTTCGGCATGTAATGAGATACATTACTCCACTCTGGTTTTCGAAGGGATCAAAGAACAAAAGGGGTACAACCTCTCTCAGCTTTCTGAGAGTTTCATATATAGGTCGATTTTAGGGTTTCTGTTTGTTGTTATATTCTTCGGAGCTTCTGAGATTTATTCTCTTGTTAACTATTTCTAGGCTTTTGCACCTGTTATTCCATCATTGACACATCTTTTTCCGGATTAGTAATTTTCTGGTTCTTCGCTTATTACTAGTGTCGGTCGTCATACTATAGTTTGATTTTTCAATGTGTATAATGACTTTGGGTAAGTTGTGGAGGTTCAGGTTTACGCTTGGATAGGAGTCGTGTTCCATCGCGAGTTATCGCGCATATGGGGATCATAGCTGATGGTTTGAATGTCTCTAAATTTGGATAAAAAACTGCCGTACTGCTGCTAGTCTGTGAACTAATGGCGGTCAAGAATTCTCTACTGTTTGGTTTTGTATATTGGTGTGAAAAGACCAATTTTTGTGAGAACGCATAACGGTTCGCTACTATAATTTTCTTGTATGTGTAAAGTGTTAGCGAGATGTTGTGGTTAAAAGGAATGAGTTGTAGATTTGAATTAGTTTTATGTAATCGTGTTGAAATAGACGACAGTGGGGGGGTCGGTGTGTTTGACGATGATGGATTTTGTATGCTCCGTAGAGTGAACAAATTGAGGTGCAATAACCACGTTCTAGAAGTTCATTGGGTTCGAGGTCCAAATGAATTTCTCTAAGAGTAGTTTGGTGCGCCATTTAATTGGTGCATATAATTTTGGACTAAGCCAGCACAATATGATGAAGTAAACAAGGGGTGTGTTTTGAAACAACTGGTCTACTCTATGTGATTCACAAATTGTAATAGTAGCATAGCTTTTGTAAGGCTGAAATTTATACGCAGTAGTTTGGGCCACGCTAAGTGTGTATTGCGACTTAGCGCTTCGCTCTGATTTTTTGTTCTATAAAGTATGTTGAGAGTTTCCCTCGTAGTACCAGTATATGGCCTTTTTAGTATCATATCGCCTTTGTGTGTAAACAGATTTGTCCTCTGAGGAGAGGTATGCTCAGTAATAAGATTTACTTATACTCTATCTACCTTTAATTCTTTGAAAATGGGATTGGGGATTTTTTATTCGTAGGCAATGGCGTGCTTGGTAGACTCCTCCTTTGAGGGAAGGTGGTTGAGATTATGCATGTAAAATTCATTCTTCAGGTAAATGTGTGGTGATATGTTTTGGAGGTGGATTGTCTATAGTGTCAAGATAATTCAGCTGTTACACATTCATAGTTGGGTAGTTGACAAATGTTCTATGTTCTGCGAATTCTAGTGTGTAGCCTCTATCGTTTCAAGATGTCAACTCAGGCTGATGAACACAAGTAGGTGTGTGGCGGATGTCACCTGCCAAGACTGATGTTAGGTAGGATGTTAGGAATCTTGACTTAGACTATTGTATCGAAGGATGATGAGTGAGAGGTATGCGATATAAGGCGCATATGTGATTTTTTGTACACTGTAGCCCTATAGATACTGTCTTTTAAAAAGAAAGAGCTTGTAGCGGTTTGCCCAATGAGACTCTTTTCCACAGAAGAGAAATTTCTTACAGAAGATTCTCTGGACGAATAGCTCTCATAGATTTTGTGATTATGTCACTTGGGAATCATGTATGATTTGATTATTGTGTATATGTTATCTGTTTTCGCGAGTTACTGCGAGTAGAATATTGACTTCTGCTGATTTGATCTAATGTATATGCACTTGAGTTCTGGATAACTGTTTAATTATTGTGGTTTCGGCGTAAGTATATGTAGATATATGTGCTCATTAGGAAACGCTATAATTAGAGACTCTTGTAACTATTAAAGAATCCTGGGTGATAGTTGTGAGTTTCATAGATAAAAGTGCGCTCTTATATAATCCTTTTGTATTGTGATAGACATATTATCCTGCTTAGATTTGTAGGGTGCTGCACTGCTCTGTAAAGTGACAATCCTTTGTGTGGGTTTTGTCAGACCTCACAACAGAATTGGTTGCTTAATATTTAGTGTGTTAATAGTGAACGCTATCTTGATTTGATGGTTTAGGGTACTAGATATCTTAATTGGGGCTCCTTACAATGGACAAAACAATGTTAGTAGTTGAAATAGTTCAAAATCATTGTATGTTTGTTAGTGGGGTCTTTCCTGTTGTGGCAGCAAGTTCACTCTTTTGTACGTTGTTTATGTTAGTTTCCACTATTGTCAGTACTACAAGATGTTGAACAATAAAAATTTAGAAGTTAGATCACTATGCCCCTGAGATGCTTTGTTTGTTTGTATATGACTACCGAGGCGATGAAAGAACTTGACTCTGTTGCTAGGCATAAGACAAAGGGTGGGCAGGTCATAATATGCTCATCATGAAAGCAAGGGCAGAACAGCGTTATGATGATTAGGAACGTACTGAAAAGCCACTCGCTCAGGAACGGACGAGAGGATGAAAGGTCGGTAAAGTTTGTAGTGAGTAGATGCAAAACAACGCAGTGGCAACTGTCTTGTTAGAGAGAAAATGAAGAGGGTATATTGTTCTATTCTTGGGTCAATTGCAAGACAGTACCTAGTCACATACTCTCCGGTTACGTGGTTTTGGTGTGTGGCCTGTTTTTGTGTGTTATGCTTCACCAACTATAAATACTTAACCTTAGATTATATGTCCTTTCTTTAGATACCGATATTTTGACTCTAGTGTTCTGTAGACAAGTATCACCTTCGAAGCTATCCCTGGACTGTTTTACTAAGAGCCCTACACAACTGATATCAACCTTCGATACTGATTTCTTTCTTTCTTCTGGAGATGGAGCTTTGTGCAGAAAGTGCATTTTTGTGGAAGATGTCATTGAGCTCGACGAGAATTGCAACTCTATGAGCGTGCAAGAACCAAAGAGTCAAAAATTGTGGACACCCCAGAGATGCTTTAGAGCTCATGATCTGTCATTTCATAAGGGTAATTCTAGGGATGGGTCACCCAAGAAAGCGTGCTTAGCAAATGGTGCTACGATATGATGAGGAGTAGTTTTGTGATAAAGAGCATACAAGAGAGTAATTTCTAGGTGATCGCCCTAGGAAGAGTATAATTTATGTTTTGTGCAGATTAATAGGCTTCTAACTATCTCATCGATTGTTCGAGTCAGTAATTTTCCAACATGACAATAGGGCGCGGTTGACCCAGGCTCCTGCTCAATGGCTATTTCTATCCTCGACCTGCCTTTTTGCCTGGCATACGCACGCCATATCTGTTCTTATCCTATTTGTTCTCTAATCTTATAGATGGGAACTGGGGACCAAACATCTTGATTAGATAGAATTGGCTTTCTCTCTGTTCTCCTTATATTGATTGATGATTGGGTGATTGACGTTCTTTTAGATTAGTCTCCATTTCCTAAGTAGACTCTCCAAATTTCTCTTGCCCATCAGAGATGCCCACTCTTAAAAACAAATGATTGCGCTATTGGACTTAACATTGTAATTATGATGAGCGTCAGTTAGTGATGTTCTTTTTTCCAGATCCCTGTTAGCTAGAGTTTTAGATTAATGAAGAACTAATGAGAATATCTTATATGTTGATGAGTAAAGCCTTGTTTGATTGGCTTATAGTTCTTATGGAGTCAATTTCATTCCTGATTATACTTAGCGATAAAGTGTGCCACCTCTAGCGTTGCCTATCTAACAGACAGCCTATTAGAATAATCTTGGGTTCGACTCGAAAGTAATTAGTTTTTGGCTCCTATGGTTCAATCATGAGTAGGTTTTGCTAAACTATTTTGGTTCATAACTGCATTTAGATAGCAGAACATCTGTAGACTCTCTCCTTAATTATTGTTGAGATTAGAATCTTATCAGGAAGCTAAAATCAATAAGTGTGAAGCGGAACACTAGTAAAAGATTTGTCTCACTGAAGACATCTCGGGTATTCTCAACTTATGCTGCAGTTGCTCTTGATATTTACACCACGGCTTCACACCAATTAATAGGTGCTTAGCTTTCAATATTTTGTGCTGCACAAAAGCAAGAGATCATTTGATAACCCAAAGCGCAAGAAGAAAAGCGCTCATCTGAGCAACACTTAGATCTGCTTCACTCACCTACTTTTTTCGAGCTATATTTATTAGCCATATTTACACATTCAGTTATATGTGTATGATTTGTGTAACAACTGTTGGTTCTTATAGATAGGTTAGGTATATCAATAACATGTGTAACAAGGTAGGACTGTGTAGCTTGATTAGATAGGATTATTTTATTGCCACAATATCAAGATAGGTGACCAGGGTTGGAGATTGTTAAAAATGTTAGTTGTGTGTTGCAAAAATAATCACGCAAAGTGTCTATTTTATTGAATGACCCGAAGTACTTATAACTTTTGATGATGCGATTAGATTTCGGGTATAGTACATTTTGAGGAAAATTAGGCTGAAGAATAAGTTCTTGCTTCCATTCAGTAATTTATCATATTAATCGGACGCAACTCATAGACTAGTATGAGGCATTTTACAAGAGCAAAATGAGTGAAAATAAACACCAGACTGAAGTCGCAACAGAAGGATCATTTATTGAATAGCAGTCAATGTCCAAGATTTCCTAAGCACACAGGGAGTCCCTAAAATCCACGAAGTCAAAACAGATCGCACAAAACTCAAGACCTAAGAAATTCTTTAAAAACAATTTATGGTTCTTAATTGGAGTACGCTGGACAAGATCCAGAGTTACTGGCAGATAAAATTAAGGCTAATGTCATCACGAGTAGGTGTACTGGTGTGCTAGTGGTTCTCGCCATTATTGATGAATGGTGTGTCAAGTCAACATGAAATCGTATATTATTCAGTGCCAAAGATTATTGTGTGTGATCTTTCCAAGTTTCGTTTTTCTCTGATTGACAGGAGTAGAGTCTCGAAGTCAGCGGTTGAGTATTAAAGAGCTCAAGTAGCTGGCTCGTCCGTGAACTCAATTGAGGATGTTACCAAATTATGGTATTGTTCACGTTGGGTTTATAACCGAACCATAGTGCTAGCTCCAGAGTGGGTGTGGGCGATCTTCCTCTATACCAAATAGTAGACATACAAGCTCTAAAGACGCCATACATCGTGTAAAATGAGAGTTTTTACATTAGATATTTATGTAAAGTTTGGTGAACGTGTGGGCGTACACCATACTCCCATATAATCATTTTCTTTGGTATAGTGTGGGAGCAGATAAATATCATACAACGCTCTTCATTACCGTCAAACAGAATTGTACTTAAAGTCTCGTGACGGGTTTTACTATATCTAGAAAAGTTGCACCCAGGTTGCCGAGGGAATATATTTGTCACTTTTACGTGAGAAATCTCGTGCCTTTGAGATGAGAATCTATGCTGAAAGGCGCTTTCTGACGGTTGAATTATTCAGTAAGAGTTTCCTATAACACAGCAGCCACACTATACGTGTTTTGTTATTAATCCTGTTAGAAAATGTTGCACTGCCTCTAATACTTATCTGAAGTAGTATCCGCTCGAGGGATGCGTTTGAAATAGAAATGCCTGTGTATAGAACAATGTAAGCCCATGTTCGAATTAGATTCCATCCGCTAATAGTAAGCCGTAGTGGTAACGACTTCACAGATTGTATGGGGTTTATCTATGAGAGTCAAAAAGTGTGTATGTGAAATTTTCGGTCAATCGCCACAAACCCCTTGTCAAGCAACCACCTCATGACTCAAACTCGCATGTTTTCATGACAGAAGATTAAGTAAAGGACATTAAGAACACTTATAGGTTTATTAGGAGAGTCCATGTATGTATATGTGAAAAGAAAAGCAATGCCACCGAGGAAGCATCATTCATAAGTCGTTAGCCTTGAGTATGCCATAGCTGATACCTCTGCCCACGTCTTATGCATCTCGTCTGTGAAACTGTACCTTAGCCGTATGTGTGGGAGGGAATGTCGACCTGAAATGATAGTGTTTTGGATTTCTAGGCTGTGACCATACTGAAACTAAGGTTCTTCCACTACACTCCAGACGCATGCATCTATTCGTCTGGTCCAGAGCATTTGATTTTTAGATGCAGAATTGGGCCTAGAGACCTGACCAACCTAATACACGACGTTCGGGTTATATGGAGTCGTGTACAAGGCGACATAGGGCGTCTGATTATCAATTCTTTATTCTAGTGCAGTTAAGGGGAGCTATCTCCTCAAAGTATAATTCTCTAGTTGTGCCAAAGATAAAGATAATGATAGGCAGAATGTCCAATCCCCATTGAATAGACTGTGATCTCCAGTAAGTGGACTCTTCCAAAGATTGAGTTTGGCAGTCGTTTGATTCCGCCAAAGTTTCAATAGGAGCGGTAATCGGTCAAATTCTGCAACAAGTGGAGTTTAACTTGCAGTGCGCTGTAATCTACTTGTTGGCAACACCTTGGAAGAGGGTTATGTGCGCAACGTTTGCAGCATGGACTTGGGATGGTGAGACAACAAAACGCGATGTCACCGCTTTCGCCCAAGCAGCATTCTTGTGGATGAGTTCTATGATTCAGTGACAATCTATATTACCAATGTTGAAGTAATCTTGTCTTTCTCGTTATGCACGACGAACGACACCATTGTGACGTGCACAATAATGATCGAGATTTAGAATCTGGCAACATGGGCCTTTGGCATACTTTGACAAAATGCTGGGCAGTAAGCGAATTGGTTTGTCGAGATTTTAGATAAACACAAAGTGTCTCTTCAGTTACAGAAGTAATCATTGGAACAACTGCTCATTGGCCTGACGTCTTTCCCTACTCTACATATAAATCAATTTCTTCAATCTACACTTGGCCTGGATCTTTTGGTCAACAAAACGCAGTCTTACATTTTTGGGTTTTGTGTCTTTGCGCCAGTTCTGTGACATTTCATGCATGTTGTGTTGTTATGTAAGGTTTCAAAGAAGATAGGTTCCTGTTTAAGTCACAGTTGACGCTTTCAAGCTTGAGAGGGCGGGAGGTTGGGTGGATAGATTGGAACTTCATGAGGGGACTCTAGCCACGCGGCCGCAGAAGAGGAACGCAGCTATATTAGGGACTCAAATGTACTGTCAACATTTATCATTTGGTGGGATTAGTTAGTTCGGATAAGAGATAGAACAGTCTTTGATGTGGTTTGTGTCAAACAATTCAGATGTTGTTTTTGACTTAGTGTGACGCTTATGCAGTTAAGGTTAACTGTTGTCGATGTCTTTCATCTCTATATGAGAAAATTGGTTAATGGGAGTGAACAACCATAAAGAAAGTATTAGAAAATTTGATGTTTCAAAATAATCACGTAGCTTTCGGTTACAGAAGAAACTACATATTGATGTATCCATGTCTTTCTATAGAAGATAAGTGACAAAACCCATCATATCAGTCACAAATATTGATTATATATTGGCATTTGAAAAGTATTTGTAAGGTTTGTCAGAAAGAGCAAGTCTAAAATTATCGAATTGAAACTAAATTCTCGTCTTCAGTATTACTCATCATCTATTGATGCTCATTTTTGTCATTATTTTCAGTGTTCTAAAAAATTTTAGATGCTTTAAAACACTAGAAAAACTTTTCTATTTACGCTTAGAAATAAATTGTAGTGTTTCAGTTTTTTTCATAAAATTTAAAGCTTTTTTCAGAAATTTAATTGATCTAGACTACATATTTTACAGAATGGTTACAACAATTTATTATGTAAGTTCTTAGTTAGGAGAGAAATTTAATGGAGCAATTTGTTGCACTTTTTCAAATTAATCACTTTGGGTTTCAGTCAAAGGAGAGGAAAATTTTAAGTAGGCCGTTTCGAAATGTCAGAGAAAACATCATATAATGTATATTCTGTCGTCTTGAAGCAAACAAGAAAAATTAATTAAAGTATTGCTTTGTACTAAGTAAATGTTTTTGGATGTGGGAATAATTCCAAGTAGAACGGGTAAAATAATCATAAGTTATCGCCATATACTGTTATTTTTGTTAGAAATTTTAATGTTAGTGCTTTATGTTAATGGGGTATCACTGCACTTATGGTACTATTCATGCTTTTGTGTAAACAAGAGACTCAGTACTAGATTACCATAATAGATTCTGCTTGCATAAGAGAAGAAAGAAACTCTATAACGAAGAACATAATGGGGAGATCTGACAACACATAAATAATGTGATGAATTCACGATTTCTGATAATCTCAGTGTAAACACCAACCTCTTACTAGTACATAACTACAAATCATATTATTTTTAAAAGTATTGACACGGGAAAAACCATACAACAATTATCTAAATAGTAAATCATCGATTATGAATTTCTCGCCGAGCTATCAAATAAATAGAAGAAGTTCTTCATGTTGGGTCTTCGTTGCTGTTTAGTAATTACATTGACCTAACTATGGGACAATTTGTATATTCATTTCAACCCCGACTCCGGGCCTCAGAGTTTTCACTCATGAATAGTCCCGTATCAATTAAGCTTTCAATCATCACATGTCTTTTTTTATACTAGGGTTGAAGTCTTGGGCGAACCATTATAAGTTGATCCTGGATTTGTGGGAAGGAGTACTCCACCTTTGACATACTAAATCGCTTGTGATTGCATTGATCAGCTGGCAGACTTCATAGTTGTTACTTCATGTTCTTGTATCGCATAACATTTCACAATCTACTCTAGGTCAGCGCTGCTTAGCCTTTGCAAGACCTCACTCAACCGCAAACTGAGAACACCTCCTAGAGGTAAGTCGCCACTTGCTTCCCTATTATCAGAGATCGCTTAGTGTTGTCTATGACGCTACAATTTCAATCTCCTGTTAAGAAGTGAGAGGATAGTTCTCAAGTGATATTTGTACTCTCGTCTGTTTTGCATCCCTATTCTCAGTCTGTTAAGAATCAGAGAGAATAGTAGATTACTTAAAAAACTTGCTCTGTGATGACAATTATTTCTCCACTAGCGTAGATTTCGCATCATGTTGACCTATGAACCCATCCTGCGTCAAGTCGTGTGCTTTTGCTATGTAGGGCAGATTTACTAGAGTGCCATAGACCCTTTGCTTCTAAGCACACATAAAGTTTCCCGCGCGCGAGGTTAGTTCCTCCTGCGCCAGGTTACTGAGGTATCAAACTGGAGGCAGACATTGTCAAATGCAACTTCAGTCGATCTGAACCCATACGCACCAAACCTTTTCACTTCTCCCAATCAGGGGAGATCTCCTTAGGATGACCTTGACATTCCACCAATACAACAAACACTTCTTCATGATCATTCAAATTCATCACAAGAACAAAGCAACTCTCTCACTTCATTGTCTCGGAACTCGGAGAATATGCCATCTTTAGAAATGTCTGCTCCTAGATAGGCGATTTGTGAGATGTTTCATTCTAACGCGAGAAAATTTCCTAAATTGCAGCTATAATGATGTCAAAGGTTACCAGAGGAGTGTGTTATATGGAGTGCTTGTAGAGATGGTCTTCGGATAGAATAAACGGCCTTTTGCGAGTTTGTTCACCTCATAGGCTTTTGAAGACAAACGTGCTTTTAGAGGATAGCGGGTGATCCAGCAAGAAGTCACGTTTAGCATGAACGTATATCATGGAATTCCGGATGATAGCCGTATCCGGAAATTTGCGGGAAGAGTGGGATATTACGCGCCTAATAATATTGTTAAACGATTGGTCAGAATCTCCCCTCAGGAATTTGATAACTGGCACCACTTCTCTGCACGTTTTTTCCAATTAGAGTATTAAAAATAGTTTGCGTGGTTTGTTTAGTGTTTTTTAGGACCTAACACATGGAATTGTAAGTTCCTTAGAGTTAGACCATATTTTTTGTTTTTGTGCATGTTGTTGGCCGGGCTGACATATATTCTTAATGGATTAAGCCATTGTACTACTATAGGTTAAAAAAATTTTTCTGTTCAATTTAACTTAAAAGGACAAATTTTACTATCTTGACGTTTAAATTAAATAAAATTATATTTGGTGGGTAATTGGGTACAATGGCTGTAAGTACGTAATTTTGTTTTTTTCCAAAGCAAATTGATCATAGGATGCTCGAAGCTGTCAAGCAAACTACCATGAGCGGCTTAAGTTGTCATCTTGTCGAGAGCGAAGAGAACTTTAGGGGTAGTTGTAGATGTTTCCCTAAATCTAAAGATTCTAAACTATTGAAAAAAATTTAATGGTTATCATGAAATTTTATTAGTAASACTGTGGGATCATACAAAAGAAAAGGAAACAAAATGCACTACATATAGGGAAATKTGTCCATAGAATTCCTAAAAACCTCTAAAGGATCCTAATCCGTCAACAGCAGCTCATTCGAGCACCTGTGAGTCTGTGACATCTCCCGTGGGTTGATTCCTTAGCTTCATGGTCGAGTAACGATTCAGTTCTTTTTTAAGTGAGTTAAGCATACATTTGGATACTCACTTTCACTAGTTTTCACTCCTTGGGTGCTCACCTTTTATTTTTCACTCTTTAGGTACTAACATGCTTTCTGGTGAGTAAACCAACCTCTAACTCATCTTTAACCATACCTCATTTAAAATTTTGATAAAATAATAATTTTTTGCATTAAATAAAATACAAGTAGCTAGAGAAGTCCAAAAGAAAATAATARGGAGTATTGTATTATTTATCTCTTTCMTCCTACAATATCAAATARCAAAATAATGTTATTATATTCCAATGCCCCATTCAGGAAAATAAATTTCCAACAAAAAATCTTCCTAAAACTAACACTATGTTATGGTGTATGCTTATTTGTTACGGTTAATGAAGGACCGCTATGTTGGGTATTGACACTTCAACCTTTTTCAATTAATAAAATTGTCTTCTTGTAAAAAAAAAGTTAATAAAATCGAACTTTGATTTTTAGTGAACAGTGGTTAGCATAGCATCTAATAATGAAGTACATAGTACAAAAAATAGCTTAGCTATACATTATCATTTAATAATTTGCTAAAAGTTTTACAAATTTATTTTTCAACCTGTAAAAAAAATATTTTTCAAGTGGACTCATGTTATTAGTCTTTCTGATTGAGATCATAATGTTTTAAAAAAATTAAAAAAATCAATGACACAAACAACTTAATACCAACAAGTATATATACCCAACAATTTATTTATTTATTTATCGAGAGGAATGATCTAAGTTTATTTGGACTTAATTATAAAAACAAATTTACACTAACCCAACAAGGTATTGAATTGTTAACCAAAGGAAATAAATTTTCAATAGATAATAATTTTTTTTGAAGGGCAATAGATAATAATTACTAATGACTTGAATTGGTGGTGGATCGGAGTAGGAGTACCCAAACGGTGAAAAATAAAATGTGAGTGCTCACACGGTGAAAATTAACAAAAGTGAGTACCTAAAAATGTGTGCGTAACTCTTTTTTAAGTTCCTCTAAAATCTCTATTACATAAGGGAAGGGGGGAGGGATGGTGTCCCCCTTATGAAATGTCAAATCTACCCTTAATGAAATTTAAAAAGCTTTACATTTAATATGTCTAATTGCATACTATTCTTTTCTCACATCAATATAATAGAGAAAACTAGCTATATACATTTTGTGATTTATTTAATGACTTATTTAAAACAATGGGCAATTAATTCAAATAGATTTAAAATATGACAATAGAATTCAATTCTCTCATTTCAAATTAACTAAATTAATTTGAAATAAATGATCTAATTCTTAATATGTGGGTAGCATGCATATCAATAGTTATGCTAATAGCGGCTAATTGATTTGAATCAAAAAAGTTTATTCGGATACATATACACTACAATTCAATTTGATATGGCTATATGCTTGACTTTTGCTCATTATAGTATCCTTTTCATGAAAGGGTACTCAAAATTATTGTTATTGTTATTGTTATTTGTTACGTCTTAATTTTACCAAAAATAAAATTAAATWAAAGTTTAWTACAATTTTTAATAGAATTCACTCTCTATAAACAAGTCCAACTTTGAACATATTGGARATCACACAACCATTAAAGGATTTTCATCATGATTCACATTTTTAACCTCATTAAATAAAAATGGGTTTTTCTATAAAATACACCTGAGTTTTTGCGTTTTCTACAAAATCTACCTATTGTTTTTGTTGTCTACACAATACACCTCAGTTATGTGTTTATTGCTGCTACTAACCTTATTTAATGCAATTTATGACGTTTGGTTAGATTTAACTAGAGGTCTGGTTAAGGGCATTTTAAAAAAAAAATTGCTTCGACTTTCCTTCCAAAAAGCTTATGATCAAAACCGTTTCAAATTCTTTCCTAAACACTATAACCTATTGCATTCCTTTGATTATTTTCCCATATTTCCTTCCAAGAATCATAGAAAGTGAATCGTTTTAATGGTTACAAGTTGCTCTGTACATTTTCGTTCTTCTTGAACAACAACAATTCGATCTTTGGTGTTTGAATTTCRATTGAAGTTTGTGCGAAGGTATGTTCTTATTTACTTGTAATTCTCGMTTCTTTAGATTGRTTAGTGTATTTGAAGTCTTATATGTTATTAGTTATGTTGGTTTTGCTGTTTTTGTCGATTTTGTGTTGCTATTTTTCATATTCAACTGATTATGTTTACGTTCTTTGTTTTGCATGTAATGGTGTACTGTTGTTGATATATATCATTGAATTTCAARCGATTAGTGTTTACAGTTAGGGTTTATGAATTTGAAGTAATTAGTTGCTTTGTTTGCTTGTTTTTTGAACATTYTAGTATGGATTCAAGGACTTTAAGGGTGAATTATGAGGATTGTGTTGTTGAGGTTAAAGTGGCTGATGTAGATGAGTGTTTGTTGATTGATGTTATTAATGATATGTGTGATGCTTTTGATAGTCGTGGTTACTTGTTGCCTGAGTTTCCTAGCTTGCACTACTACATTGGGAATGCATCCATGTTTTTAACTGATGATAAGAGTCTTATGAAAATGTTTGAGGATATTGGGGATAAGGAGATTGACGTGTATGTTCTGGCTTGAAAGAACCAACATTCATTTGGGGTTTGGCCAGGCAAGTGAAGGGTGTTAACCAATATGCTGCTGTAACTAGCCATGGGACCCCTTAGGGGTTTAGAATCAAAAAAAACCTTCTCCCCAGTTAAGGAAAGGAGGTTTGAGATTTGTTCACCCAACCCACCTCACATTGCTGCCACTAAGTAGAAAAATCCTCAAAAGCTGGGGTATTTAGGGGTCAAAAACTGGGGTTTTTAACCCAACTTTTGAGCTTGCAGCTTTTGACAAAGCTGAGGTTAAAAAAACCCCAGCTTTTGTGTTGGTTTTTTTTTTTAAATTTCAACGTTGGTATATATGAAACCTGTATAATATGCAACAATATATAAACTGTATTTAGTACAATATATATATATATATATATATATATATATATAATATATATTATATATATATAATATATATATATATATATATATAAATATATATATATATATAATCAATCTGTATTAATATAACCTGCATTAGTCGATCTTTTTCGTCGTACACAAAAAAATATATAAACATTTATGTACATATTAATAATAATTAGTCTCAAAAACATATAGATCGTTAAAGTTAAATGCATGTATATAACATAACTACTCCAAAATAAACTAATAAGTTTATAAATAGTTCATGATATAATAGATTAGAACACACAATGGTCGGTGAACATATTAGCGACTAGCCGAACTTCATTGACCTCCGCATCCGTAAAAGGTCATATTTTGGTGTATTAAAGACCTATGACATAAATATGTATATATAACTTAAAGTGAAAAAATATTGAAGTTCAATATACATATTATCTCATAAAAGGCGTATAAAGCTAGAAATAATAACGTACATGTGTTTTAGGGTGTTTTCACGCCTACTTCAAGAAGATCTACCTTTACATGGTTTTAAATCTGAATCATGTTCTAAAAACTCATTTATGCTTCTTAAGGCTTGATTGCACTCGTTTAGACACACTAGGTCATTGTAGGATGTGCATGGTCATTTGGGGCGTTTTGTCATATTATGGGTTTTCGCGCCTAACTTCTATAACTCTACTATTACATGGTTTTAAGCTCTATCATGTCCTAAAACATTTATTTAAGCTTCTAAAGCTTGATTGCACTCGTTTACACACACCATAAGGCATCTTGAAGGCGTGAATGGCCATTTGGGCCATTTTTGGGCGTTTTATGGGTTTTCATGCTACTTATAAAACTTTTACCTATTACTTTGTATAAAAGCTCACCATGTCCTAAAACATATAATTAAGATACCTAGGGTTGTTGCACTCGTATAGACACCTAAGTTCTTTTAGGGCGTGAAATGGCCTTTTTGGCATTTTGGGCATTTTGTGGGTTTTAGCGCTAATTGTAAACTTCTATCCTTTTACTTTTGTTTAAGGATCATCATGTTTCTAAACATATATCTAATCTCCTAGGGATTGATTGCACTCGTTTAGACACACTAGGTCATTTTAGGGTGTAAACGACCTTTTTTTGCCATTTTTGGAGCGTTTTATGGGTTTTCGCGCCTAAGTTATAAAAAATTTCTACCTATTACTTGGGTTTAAAGCTTGGTATGTCCTAAATATATTTAATCTACCTGGATTGATTGCAACTCGTTTAGACACACCTAGGTCGTTTTCGGGCGTGATGACCTTTTTGGCCATTTTTGGACATTTTGTGGGTCTTCTGTCGCCTAATTGTAAACTTCTACCTTTTACTTGGTTTTAAAGCTCAATCATGTACTAAAACATATATTTAAGCTACCTAGGGATTGATTGCACTCGTTTAGACACACCTAGGTCATTTTAGGGTGTGAACGACCTTTTTGGCATTTTTGGGCGTTTTATGGGTTTTCGCGCCTAACTTATAAAATTTCTACTATTACTTAGTTTTAAAGCTTGTTCATGTCCTAAAACATATATTTAAGCTACCCTAGGGATTGATTGCACTCGTTTAGACACACCTAGGTCGTTGTAGGGCGTGAAATGGCCTTTTTAAGGCCATTTTTGGGCATTTTATGGGTTTTCGCGCCTAACTAATAAAAATTCTACCTATTACTTGGTTTTAAAGCTTGGTAATGTACTAAAYCATATATTTAAGCTACCTAGGGATTSATTGCACTCGTTTAGACACACCTAGGTCGTTTTAGGGCGTGAAATGGCCTTTTTGGCCATTTTTGGGCGTTTTATGGGTTTTCGCGCCTAACTTATAAAATTTCTACCTATTAGTTGGATTTAAAGGTCCGTCATTTCTTAAAACATATATTTGAATTGGCTAGGGATTGATTGTACTCGTTTAGACTTGATAAGTCCATTTTTTTTTATTAAAAACCAAAAAAATGAATATAGCAAAATTTACGTTCGATGAAATCCCAACATCACCATCTCACATTTCAGTGAATAAGTCTCTTAGAAGAAGCTATAGACTGAATAGCTTAAGCCCTGATCACCATGAACCCATTTTGTTTTCTGAGGAAGAGTTCCAACAATTCAGTCAACCTAAACAAACACAAAATGAGCCTAAACCCCTTCATGACTTTGTGTCAACTAAAATACCCCATTCAACCACTCCCATTTTGTCAACCAATGCTTCACRACCACCCAAAATCAGCCAACAAACTAAGGGTCKTTTGAACAAACAAGCTGTCTTCACACATGGTAAGAAATTTTCTAGAAGTGCACAAGTGAGGAAAGGCTTGTGGGTTAATGTCAAGGATAGAGTGCAACAACAGGCAGATGAAATTGGTGATGGTGACACTAGCACTAGGTTCAGAGTGAGAGACCCAACTGCACAAGTGAGAATGGATGAAATGAGCTCTGTCTCGGACACAGAGGGTGATTATGAGCCTAGTGAGACTGAGGGTMAAAGTGATCAGGAACTTGGTGGTGACTTTGAGGATGAGGGAAACCTCATTGAAATGCTTAAGGAGAATTACTGTGATGGGGTTGGGAACCATTCAAGACAAAACCTAATGTGTATGAGAATGATGGGGGATATTTTAGTAAGATGTACAAGAATGGTGAGGTGTATGATGATGRAGAATTTGGGAATATTAAACTAAAGACATGGCAGTTGTTTGTGGATAGGGAACACTTTAAAGATGTTATKAGGGACTATTGTGTGCAAGAGGGGTTCTCATTGGTGGTTGTGTCTTCTGATAAGAATAGACATACAACTGAATGTGCAGACATAAGATGTTCCTGGAGGATACATGCCAGCAGACTTCRTGATCAGCATACTTGGGCTATTAAGAGCCTTAGAGAAGGTCATAAATGGGATCCTCTAATTCATAACCCTCAGTGTAACTGTGATTGGTCGCATCAAAGTTACTGGAGGACATTAGAGCAAGTCCTAATATATCAAGAAAGGCAATGAATGCCTTGCTTTGGGAAAGATATGGTCTAAACATGTGCACTTCCACACTCTATAAAATGAAGGAAAAGGCTTTGAGCATTATCCAAGGGGGTCGTGACACTTCTTACAGTGACCTAATTGCATACTYTGAGCTGATAAAGGAGAGGAATCCTGCTTCAATGGCCTTTTGTACTTGGAAACAACTTCAGCTGCCTGAGAAGCCATTARAGTTCAAGTCCATTTTCATAAGTTATGAAGCACAGTTCAAAGGTTTGATATATGGCTGCAGAGGACTTGTTGGGGTGGATGGAACACACTTAAAGGGCAATTATGGTGGCATATTGCATTTTGCAGTTGGACTTGATGGGAATAATGAAATCTTCCCAATTGCAGTTGCTGTGGTTGATTCTGTGAACAACACTAGTTGGACTTGGTTTTTTCACCATTTGAAGAGTCTTCTAACATCAACAGGCAGATCTGACTGGACTATAATGTCAAATAGACAAAAAMTAGACACTCAAAGTATAGTAATTCAATTCCTTTATGCATTAATAACATTTCTTATTTCCTTAATGCATTGTGTTTATTGTGTGCAAGGAATTGACCCTTCACTTGATCAAGTTTGGCCAAAGGTGCCTAGATGATTTTGTGCTAGGCGTCTATGCAAAAATTTCAAGAAAGACTTTCCTGGTGTGTTGATGCATAAGCTATTCAAGGGGGTTGCAAACTCTTGTAGTGAGTTCACATTCAGGAAATCTGTCAAACAACTTGCAAAATATGGTGGGTTAGGTGTAGTTAAGTGGTTGAAAGACATTGGCCCAATGTCTTTGTGGATCAAATGGCAATTTGACCCACAATTGTGCTRTYATGAGAACACAAACAATTTTGTGGAGTCCTTTAACAACACCATAGGAGTGGAGAGGACATATCCTATCTTAACACTTTTGGAAGGTAAGACTTCAAATAAATTTCAAATTCAAATAAACTTCAAATTCATTTCAATTATGCTTTGATGTTGTTAAGTCTTCTAATTTTGGCCCAATGTATTATGTTGTGATTTAGGAGTAAGGAGAGTAGCCATGGTAAGACATGCTACTAGGCAACAACTGTCACAAGATTGGAGAGATGATGCCATTTGTCCTAATGTAGTTGCCTATGTAAGAGTACTAACRAAAGACTCAAGAATATGTCATGCATACCCAGTWGGAAGAGGTGAATATGAAGTTTTAGATGGGAAGAGCATGCTTCCTGTCTCTCTCACCAACAMAACTTGTGTCTGTGGAAAGTGGCAAATAAGTGGCATTCCTTGTAGGCATGCTATCAAAGCAATACTACATGCTTCCAAGGACCCACTTGACTATGTGAGTGAGTGGTATTCTGTATTCAGATACAAAGAGGCATATAAAGGCAACATTCTCCCAATTCCTGACTCTGGCTCATGGCCTAAGATGCCCTGCCCTAAGTTGATACCCCCAGAAATGAAACGGAGTGTGGGAAGACCATCCAGAAATAGAAGAAGGGAAGAGGGTGAAATGAAAAAAGGTCAGAGAAGCAATACACACCAATGCAGCAAATGCAAGTGTTATGGACATAATGCTAAGACTTGTAAGGGCGGTGCAACTCAAAAAGAAATTCTGATGCAGCAAGGGGAAAACCAGGTTGAGAGTGACACACAAACTACTGAGGCTCCCTCCTACTTATTCAAGCAAGAAAGCTCAAAATCAAAGGGAAAAGGCAAGGCCAAAGCTGGTGGAGACTATGATAGTAATAGCAATATCATTGAGTTGATGATAT
>SNQN01000159.1:98496-127116 GCA_008642245.1 Bassia scoparia
TGTTGCCCTTCTGAAGCGGATCCAGACGTACTCTCGAGCTCAGGACATTGGGGCGCGTGCTGCTGCTCACGTCTTCAGCAGGATTGGATTTTCTATAGCTAGAGGAGTGGGGGCCCAGATTGTATCTCGGCTCCCCTCCAACTTCTTGTAGATCGCCTGATCTTTTAGTTATTTGTAACGCTTGACACGTTTTGTGTTTTCAATAATAATAATAATAATTATAATAATAATAATAATAATAATAATAATAATAATAATGAAAATAATAATAATAATAATAATAATAATATACTGCATTATTTATCGGTAGTAAATTAATCTCTTAAATCGATGTCTAATTAAATCATCAATAATTTGTTATAAAAAATTTAAGATAAAAGTCGTCGCACGCATCGCTAGCCCAGAAAACTAATTCCTAAATACTAAAGGCCAAACACCTTTGTCTTTGATCTCTAAGAAAAACGAGAAGCTCTTGAGGGAGACCACTCAGTAAATTTAGGTGCCACGAATTCATTTAAGGTTGCGTTAACTAGAAGGGAGTCAAGGGACTTCGTTGCTTGAATTGAAGGCAGCGAAATATGTTTCTAACTTAATTGGCGGCATTCATATCATATCTACTACATCTATCCGTTTGTAAGAACCAGACGAGGTGATCATATCTAGTACATCTATCCGTTTCTAAGAAATGGATATATTGCCCATGCATGTGGGCCGGATCGGATCGGATCGGATCGGGCTTGGATGTGGGCCAAAAAAATTGTGGGCCGCCCCAAACCCGCAAAAAATAGTGCGGGCCATGCGGACTTTGCAGGCCGTCCCAAAAAATCAAACTAAAAGGACCATTTTTTCTTGTCCCAAACCTGCCTAAATATTTTTAAAATGTGAGCCGGATTGGGCTGAGCCTGATTGCGGGTCGAAATATCATTAACCAAATCCTCGCAAATTCTATTATGGTCCTGGGATCATAGRCCTCATCATGATCCCGGYCAAATGTTCATTTACGAAACTAGAAATGTTCATCTCAACATGTAAYATGTTCATTTTCAAGTGTAAATGTTCATATATAAAAATGAACACTTGTATTTTTGGAAATGAACATTTCTATTTTCGGAAATGAACATTTCTAGTTTCGAAAATGAACATTTGATTGGGATCACATGGTCCCGGGACCATTTTTGTGTGTGGATGGGTTGGGGCGGGCTTGCTGACCGGGCCACTCATGATCACCTCTAGAAACAGTGTATTTTAGAGGGATTCAGTTGGTTGTAGCTTCCCATTTGATTTTAAGAGATCTGAAATCGATTCACATCTTGTCTCTCGTGGCTCTCTAAACACACATAAAATTATATTTGATAAATTAATTCCTTGTGCTCTCAATAATCCTCTAAGTTTCTTAAATAAAATTATGTGAATAATATAAATAAGGGCTATTCTTATAAACTAATGAACCCATCCTACTTGAGGCGTCCATACTATGTGTGCTACTAACTAAGGTTAACATGTGCGATTKAGCGTTTCTCGTCCGTTCCTTAATTAATGTGTCTAGATTGAGTTTTGAGTGTGGAAAAAATATTGCACATTGAGATATTAATGTAAATTTTTGCGAAAGATTAGTCCTCGTTCATTTGGATTAAATTTGCCTAAACAGAATTAAAATACCATAAAATTAAGCTCAAAATAATAGGGCTTTAGTCTACTCGTCAAAGGCCAAGGAACTCCTCCTAGTAGGCGGAAAAAAAACTCATACATGTAACATGTGTTAAAGGATGGTTTTTTTTTTTTTATTGGTGTTTGATTTAGGGGATCCTAATTTATTACATATAGATTTGATCCCGSAAAACGTCCTAAAATCAGGCCAATTTGATGTATTCAATATTGATGCAGTTACGAGTGACGGCAAACCAACAAATTTTCACTGCATCGTGAAGTGTTAAACACAATACAAACACAAAGTTCAACATGCAACTTCATTCAATTCCTATCTTCTTTATTGTAAAAACTATCAGTATATAATGAAGGGGTTTTTTTTTTTTTTTTTTTTTGACAATATAGGATAATACCAATAGTTGACTTGTAACAAAAATTAATTAAGATATTATTCTACTACGAAGCACATTGATATTAAATTTACATGTTGTAGTCTCTATAGAATATAACAAACGACGATCATACAAGCATCCTACTTTGTATGTGCACTTAATATATAAGAAATGCTTAAAATGGAATAAATATTTCATGAAATTCGACATAAAGGACTCAATTTATATTATTATATCAAAGGAGATTCTTCATACGAAGTATAAGAAATTGTATCATAAATGAAATAGTACCCATTATTGGTTGATCTAATGCTTTAAGCAACAACTCTAACAAACAAAATAAATGAAGGAGATGATAAGTTGATAACCACGTCGATTGGGAACATTCCACCCATGGTGATTAGAGGATGCGCTTAAAGATCATTTTACGTACATGGTACCACGCTATTATCTAGCTAGTACAACTTATTCTTAGCAACTTTATTTTTTTATTTTTTATTTTTGAAATTACAAGTGTCKAYGTAAATAGAGAGTGGGAGATAACTCAAGTGGTTAAAACTTCCATCCTAATATCAGAAAATTTTGGMATCGATTCTCACSTTCGTCTTTGTGGYCTCTCTTAACACCCCAAAAAAGAAAAAAAGCGCTAATGCAAACTCCTTGTTTGATATAGTGATAAGCCATCATCAATTAACAATTAAACATAGTCCAATTAATCACATCCTAACGTAGTTGTGCACGTTCCAATAATTCAACGAACGTAATTCTAGTAGAGATCCATATCATGCAAATTGTTTAATTTGCTGATTGGGAGCATCCATTTTCAAAATTCACATAACTAGATCAACATGAAATCATGCCAAACAGACAAGCATATAACATTATTATTAGTGGTCAAACATTATAAACAAAAACTAAAGAAATCTTTTACCTTCAAAATTTAGCCCTCTTCTTGATATACAGTATCATGTGACTTTGCAACTAGCACATGTGACTTAGATCTAATTGCCCATTCAAAAAATAGAGTTTTCTAAACTAATAAAATTTACATACAAGTAATAAATTAAAAGTAAATAAATAAATAAAAAACTTAGATCTAATTGAATTCTCTCAAGATTGGTTGTGACTACCATGCATTTGATCACGTGGAGGGACCCCTAATAATTTCTCAATTTGACACATTAAATATTCCAAACCACGAAATTTCTTCTTTCGCTCAAAAATAAAATACTCCGAAATTTCCCCTTCTCTTAAAATACCCTAATAAAAACAATAATCATTAGAAAATTCCCACCTACTCATATTACTTCCTAACACAGCTATTTATTACGTATGATATGCATTGTCTTAGTAATACTAGTTATGCTACTACTACTACTATAAATACCATAACATGTAAACCATCATCATTCAGATCAAAATACTAGTAGTCATCTTCCTCCTTCTTCCTTCCTTGCTATCTAAACATATATTCAACCTAAACGAGAAAAATGGGTTCTTTAGATGCTAGCAATGTAGCACACGGCAAGACTACCATGCACCGCTTGATCGCCGAGGAAGGATCGGTGTTGATGCCCGGTATCCAAGATGCCTTCTCCGCTGCCATTTGCGCCAAAACCGGTTTCAAGGCTTGCTTCGTCTCCGGTTTTGGTGTCTCCGCTGCACTCCTCGGCTTGCCTGACTTTGGCTTGCTCACGTATGATCTCTATCATTCTCTGGCTTGTTGACTTTTTAGTTGTTAGACTTTAATTTATTGCCAGTAATTTTAAAACCACGGATACACGCACGTACATTATGAATTATGGACATAAACGTAGATAATACAAGAATTGAACGACTACCAATCCCAAACTTTATTGAAATCAATGAAAAGTACATATTTACGTGGAAATTGAGTGTTATCTGGTATACATTATACCTTAGTGATCCGTACTAAATTAGGCTTAAAAGTATGTGCTCTTATGATATGATCCACATAATACGGTATTAACAATCTACTAGATGTTATACTCTAACTTTATTACATTTTAGTATTAATCGTTGACATATACAAGCATATTGTCATGCATATAATATATGGTAATTTGGAATTTGTAAAGGATGTGACTTTTATTGAATATGCACGGTGATCTTAAGTAGTGGAGTAGTGGAGGCCTCATTATATACTCCCTTCGTTTTTTTAAATGTTCCATATCATTTTGGAACCGTTTTTAATAGTTGATTGAATTGAATAAAATAGTTGAGAAAATTGGGTAAAAAGTTGAATAAGTTAGAAAAAAGAATAAATGTGTGAATGAAATTTTATGAGAAATAATAATTTTGAGTGAATAAATTGGGTAAAATAATGAAATTTGACTTTAGAAATAAGTAATTCATTAATGTTAGAGTAAATAAAGTAGGTAAAAAGTAAAAAAAAGTTAGTTTTAGATTGGTTTGAAACATCTATTTGAAAACGCCCCAAAATGAAAAGTAGAACATTTAAAAAAACGGAGGGAGTATAACTTTAGGATTAATAGCTGCGATGTTGACTTTGAAAGGATTCTTGGCGAAAGTGCATGGCTGGAAATTTAAGCAAGGTTTTATAAAAGTTTCAGCTTCTCGGTTTGTTTGTTTATGTTTTAAGGGTTTTAATATTAATAAAGATAAAGATAATTCATCGGTTTATTAGTACACATCATGTTTAAATCACGTGTTGATGAATGAATAATGTTAAATATTAATATTTATATTTGTTATTTAAGATTGTAAGTATCATTCCTTACAATTACAAATAGTTGATTACTAGTTTAGGGACTAGTCCAAAGTAAAACTAAGGTAATTGACAAATGCTTGTGTATACATTTGGTTAAAACTTCCAATATTGGAGTTGGATCATTTTACAATAAGAGACTAAGCCAATATTCATTTTATAATTTTGCTAATTTTTTTTTAGAAAAAAAATCACTTTGTTTTAATTTTGGCTATTAAAGTTAAGTTTCTGCCCCCACAAAGAACGGGATGCATCATATACTGTTTCAGAAAGTTTGGTCACTTCAACATGGACCAATTCCAACTTTGTTATTATTTGGTCCAAATTATAAAATTTGTACAATATAGTTTGTTTTGGTCCCTCCATTTTTAATATTGATTGACCTTAAATCAATTGATGGTTTTCATTTGATTGATGAGGGAGTGGACCTAGGATAATACTGTACTACATACTGCATAAGCAAATTACATACTTATTCTCACTAAACATGGTTTTGCTGTCATTTTGTCATACAGAACTGCAGAAGTTGTAGATGTTGTTCGTAGGATTACTTCCGCAGCTCCTAGTTTGTGTGTCATCGTCGATGGAGGTAACCAAAACATACTTCAATCACTCACCYACTACATCTCACATGTCTATGTGTTTATGAGTTAGAAAAAACTTAATCACGTGGAATCTTATTTGATTTGAATATTCCAAACATCTCATATTTATAATGTTCCAAATATGCAAGACTATGATGAGTTGGTGAAAGAGCAAATGTTAAATGTGGTAATCTATTGGTTTATGCAGACACCGGTGGCGGTGGCCCCCTCAACGTACAAAGGTTCATCAAAGATTTGATTGCTGCTGGTGCCAAGGGTGTCTTTCTTGAGGTAAAAGGCCTTTCTCGTGTCACTAGTATGGTACTATTATACAACAATACAGAATGTGACTTGATCAATAAACTTCGAAAATAATAAGAGGAAATGGTCCAATGCAAGAGTGAGAGACTTAGTCATCAATTATTTATTGCTCACATCAAATTCCTTGTTGGCAGGACCAAGTATGGCCAAAGAAGTGTGGTCATATGCGTGGAAAGGCAGTTGTGCCAGCAGAGGAGCATGCAACCAAGATAGCAGCAGCAAGAGACGCCATTGGTGATTCTGATTTCTTTTTGGTAGCCAGGACTGATGCTAGAGCTCCTCATGGTCTTCAAGAAGGCATTCGTCGTGCTAACCTCTACAGAGAGGTATAAATGCGTCAAAAATATCCTCTCTGTTCTAGATTAAGCTTCCTGTGAATTGTTCAGATGTTAACCAATATTTATATATCATGGTTGCAGGCTGGTGCTGATGCCACCTTTGTAGAGGCACCCGCTAACATTGATGAGCTCAACGAAGTTGTTAAAGGTGTCAAGGGTTTAAGAATTGCTAACATGATTGAGGGTGGAAAGACCCCATTGCACACACCAGCTGAGTTCAAGGAAATGGGATTCCACTTGATCGCCCACTCACTGTCTACACTGTATGCTACCACCAAGGCTTTGGTTGATATCATGAGGGTTCTTAAGGACAAGGGCACCACCAGGGACGATTTCGACAAGATGGTTACCTTCTCCGAATTCAATGAAATGATCAGCTTGGAATCATGGTATGAACTTGAATCCAAGTTCAAGAACTTCACCCCAAAGTCTTTGGAATCCTAAGCTGTGATTATCTTGGTAAAAATATAAATCATGAGTTTTATCCCAAGAGTATAATAACCTCGGCTAGGGAGATCTAAAGAAGAGCATGTCCACCATGCCATTTAATTTTGCCAAAATATGCAAGTAGGATTTATGAATATTTGTTGCTTGTTTAATATTTGTTTGCAATACCCATTTGGATTGTTATGGGATCAGTTTGATTTATGAGAGCAAGTTTAGAATTTCAGATGAAATGTAATGAACATTTCATCATTATTTTTGAAGTAAATTTTTATTTGTTCTATCTCAAGTGAATAAAAGTATATTATTGCAACAAGATTTCTTGTATATGTTATTTATTGCGAAGCTGAAATTTCAGTTGTTTAACTTTTATAAAAGAAGCATTTTATGAATTAGCCTATAACAGCATAATATGTCATTGTGTGTAATAATGCAAAGCAACATTATTTGCTCTATTCATAAACTTTGGTAAGTTATACTTGTATATGTGCCTTTCTCTGTTTGTTGATGTAAGTGACACATATAGGTCAGCACTTTTCTATTTTATTATTCACAATGTTCGAGTTTCAGTGTTTTATGCTGAACATTATAATATTCTATTCTTCTGGAAGTAAAAAAAAATCCCTATGAACAAGATATCTTGAACTCCATATCTGTATTTGTGAAAATATGCCAAGTTAACAAGAAACTTACCAGCATATTTCAGGCTGAGTTTGACTCAATGCATCAGTATGTGTCTGCCCTAGAATTCGTTAGGAACCCTCAATATCCCGAACTCCTGCTTAAACAAGCTGTTTACGTCTATCATCATGAGTTATTTCCTGTCAAATGAAATCAACATGTGAGGAGCAGTTGTAAGGATACTTTAGTGTACATAACAGGAGAATTATAGAATATGCAGTATCCTGATTAGAGCAGACATTATCTAGTTTTCTAAACTCTAAAGCAGTGTTTTCTGTTAATCGTAACCATCACCAACGTTTGCTGCAGTTATCAGGATTCAGGATATTCAGGTCTATTTACATAAAATAAATAAACCAATACGAGGCATATGTGTTTGAGGTATAATACCTTACCCTTGATCAACACAAATTGGTTTACTAAACAAGTTAATATGACAATCAAAACTTCAGAGATCGCTCCATTATGTATATGCAGTTACAGATTATCAAGTTATTTAAGTGCATAAAATATATTCAATATGAAGTTGTGAAGTTCGAATCAGCTAGCTATAAGGAAACAAATAGAAACGATACACTTAAGCATAGTTCAAACTGAATTGTTGCTTGTAAGGATGTATTTAAAATCAGCTATGGTTAGTGTATATATACAGAGTAGAATATAAACAAATCAAATCGTTTGAAGGCAATGCAAGGACAGCTCTTAATGAAAATAAAATTTAGCAAGTCATGATATGAAGTCGATACAGAGCCACTACAAGTACCAGGCTTTGACACCAAGCATCTAGACACAATCTCCAAGTACATTACAACAACGCTAATATCAACTTAATGCACAATCTGTCCAGTGACATAGAACCAATGTCCACAACTCCGGAGCAACAAGTAAACAAGCCCGATTTTGTTGCTGAAGACTTTGGACCAAATGGCTGAACATTAAAATTAGAGTGGGACTCCAAACTGACTTGGAAGACCAAGTCTTCAGTTACCACAACAGCCCTCATGTGTCATGCCATTCATAGCCCACATGTTATGTCAGTTTGAAATTTTCTAATCCGAACTGAACTTATTGTAATGATGTCTTGTTCAGTATTTTCTTAACTGATCTGAATTTTTCTACTTTGATTAGATCATAGTTTTTTTAAGGAAAATTTGTCAACAACTACCCACTTTTTGTCAAACTTTGAAAACAACTACCCACTTTTTTTTTTTTTTAAAACAACTACCCACTTTTTATCAAATGTTTGTGAACCACGACCCACCCCTGGTTTCCGACCAAACAAAACCATTTTCCGATATGTGGGCCCCACCAATACCACCTTTCTTCCCTATTTTTCATGAAATTACCCTTTTGCCCCCCTTTATTTCCCCTTTTATTTCTTTTTCTTTTTTCTTTCTTCTTTCCTCCTTAAAAGTAAAGCAAGTAATAAAAACAGTTTAAGACCTGTCTCTTATACACATCTAGATGTGTATAAGAGACAGAGCAATGACAGACTTAATAAGAAGTTTAGAACGGTCAATTTCCCACTCTGCTCTACTACTTCTTCCTCTTTCCCGTTGTTCTGTCCGTGGAGTTTTTGCCCATAAAGGGGCTGCAAGTGGCTGCTGCTGTCCGTGAAGAAAGAAGAAAGAAGAAAGGCAGAAGAGGAAGTGATGAAGGAAGGCAGAAGAGGAAGTGATGAAGGAAGGCAGAAGGCAAGGCAGAAGCGCAACTCAGAAGAAAAAGGAAAGAAGAAAGAAAAAAGAAAAAGAAATAAAAGGGGAAATAAAGGGGGGCAAAAGGGTAATTTCATGAAAAATAGGGAAGAAAGGTGGTATTGGTGGGGCCCACATATCGGAAAATGGTTTTGTTTGGTCGGAAACCAGGGGTGGGTCGTGGTTCACAAACATTTGATAAAAAGTGGGTAGTTGTTTTAAAAAAAAAAAAAAAGTGGGTAGTTGTTTTCAAAGTTGGACAAAAAGTGGGTAGTTGTTGACAAATTTTCCTTTTTTTAAATAAGCACTACAGTATTTAGATAGGTTGAATTAAACATTGCCTAAGTGTCCACTTGGACAACTAGTATGACATTTCAAGTCTTCAACACTTCGTTCCTTTTGAACCAAATCAAACAGAAATGTCATAAAATGGCCGAATAGGGTAGTCAGACAAGCATATGACCCTTCTCGCCGAGTCTAAATAACATAGAGCAAACCACCATTTAAAAAAAGTTCAAATCTTTCAAGTCTTCACATCCGAGCCTTCTTTTGTCATAGGAAACTGAAATCACAAGACACTAATATTTCATAATAAAATCTCGATTACCAAAAAATAAGAGATCTGAAGATTAAAGGAACTTCGTTTCAAAAGTATCCATCTTTTTCTGTTATTTACAACAAAATGAGTAGATTGAAAAACATGTATGAGGAATTGAAGGGACAACTCTCTACAAATAAAAGCTGTGAGGATTTTGAAGGCCGGGAATTGAATTAGCGGTGTATATTCTTATGTAATAAAGCAAAAAATTGGTTCAGACAATTCAAACCAGAGAATGTGACTGCTATTCATAAGACATATGATTCTCATAGCTCGCGGTCTGGCATTCCAGTCAAAGTCTTCATCAATGACATCCAAACTTCCATGATCATTGCTAAACTCTGGACATGGACTAGTTCCCTTGTAAAACTCTCTGCATCTTYTTGGCAACTTCAATATAAACTTAAACTGTAGATTTACATGCAATATCTACAATTTAGTTAGAATCAAAATCCACAAAATCCGGACATAAAGAAGATCACTAAAAGTCAACAACCATTGGCATTATCATTTTTTTTTTGTCATAAAAGCATCTGCAGGACTCCAGCAATCTAACTCAGACAATTCAAAGATATGGTTTGCTACTCCTTTTCTACATGTAAACTTAACTTGAAAATTAGATTGCACAGAAGTTTCAGGAGCTCAAGGAGAAGTCTAATTATTAATGAATTTTCTAAAATTGGCAAAGTCAATTGAATTATTATAAAGTCTAAGCAACAGGTCAAACTCAAAAAACTTCCTAGAGTCCTATACAAACTTCCTATGGGTAATTCACATTTTGGAGACAAACTTACTCTTCAAACAAAAGTCTTGATGTTTCATCTCAACTCAAATGGGACAATTCAAAGCTCTGTGAGCTTGAACCAGACTTGGAATTTGAATAATACGTCCACTACCTATCAAATTACCGGAACATGAAGTAATTTATCATTCATGATCATGCCTATAGTTTTTTTTTTCTGTTGCACTTGACACATAAGGAGGTAAGGGCTATTCACTTTATGATCAAATGACTCTCTGAGACTTCGAAACTCAGGTTCTACAATGAGAAACAATGGAGGCCTCACGAGGTTTGACAATACCCTTACTATTGTTGCACAACTCCAAGGAAAACCCAAGACTCGATGAGGGATTGAGGGTGAAGACGACTAACAAACAATGGATTTTGACATCCCATCCTCATACAATATCAGTAATTCAGTATCTCACCCCCTTCACCATGATCATCTACTTCTATATGTGCTCCTCAAAACACCAGGCTTGTTGACAGACCTATGACATTTTCTGATTCTCAAATTAATCATATCATAGAACACCTTAGCATGAATTGATCCAAATAAGTAATCATTCCCAATACTAAGATTCTAAGAATATATCTAGGCCTACATTTCCTCTTCTGATTAACTCCTGAACATGACCAACAGCATCGCAAGTGATACTGTGATGCTTCCAAAATCAATGTCGAAGAACATTGACATAGGTAAAATAGGTAAAATCAATGCGTATCTCAGGCGAAACTAAAGCTTAAATAGGTAAAATAGGGCTATTTGTATCAGAATTTCATAACAATCCACGATATTTCTCCCAAATTGGCTGCTTTACAATATCTATAAGAACTACTCAAAGAAGACTCATTTCCTATTCTATTCAGACAAGCTAATGTCAGAAGCATCTAATAATTTGATAAAATAATCAGAAAGACCCAACATCTTAAAATGGGGTTTTTAACTTTTTATCATATCTAAATTCATAGAGAGGAATCTTACGTTTTATTTATCAATCTATCAATACTTTTGGAACTGGGGTTTTCTGGGTTTCGAAAACTATTACTAATTTTCTATTTTCCCCCATAAATTTAAATTTTGGAGCAGATTTAAGAATATTATTAACAGCACTTAATTTGGGTTTTCTGCCCCAAGCAATTTAAAAAACATTAGAAGAGGGACGAGAGAGAACAAACATGAGACAACCCTTCAAAGATTCAATAAAAATAAAAGTAGTAAACTAGCAATAGTACAAGAATAAAATGGAGATGATGAAATTTTGAAAAAAATTACCTTTAATGGACGTTCTAGCCTTCTACGAATATTCTGCTGCTGCTTATCCTCTGTTTTGCCATGTTTTTTTTTTTACACAGAAAATTTTGCTGTTCATTATCACGGAATTATTGCAGTTTAATTTTTGTGAGAATCACAATGACAGAAATGAAAGGAAAAAATGATAATCAATTGCTGAAAAACATCGTCGGTAAAATAGTACTCGTAAATGGATTTGAAGTTTTGGAAACGAGCAGGAAGAAAGCAATAATGACTTAATTTTGAGTTACACATTTAGCTCTATTTCTATAAACTGTGCTACTGTGCTAGAGTTGGAACTAAATTGAATTGAATGAAATTGAATTGAACTATTTTTTTTACACGAAACTAAAAGATTTCATTAAAATAGAATAGCCAAACGGCATTTACAATCCAAATCGACATAAATTAATTGACAAAGACAAATATACCTATCCAAAGGACATAATACAACGTACAATAGTTCAAATTTTTGAACCAAAAAAGCCTTAAGGAAAATCTTCTTTCGAAGCAATACAATATGTGAGTTCGCGCAGATTCGGCATAAAAACTGGTGTAAAATTCCTTGGGTAACCATACTCACAAAGTCAATTAAATATCCCCCATASTCGAATCGAAGCGGTCGGATCCTCGCAAACAAAGAAACCCCTAACACACATTCTAAAAACCCTAACTCCGTAGATGAGATCTAAGAGGATAACATAAATAAACAAGAATAGAAAATTTTGAAGCCACCACAAATGGCGACCTTATTCGACAAAAAACTAAAGACCCAAAAGATGTGATATCCAAAAGATATTGCACATAAGAGCCGCTCAATGTCAACGGGAAAAACAAAACAGTAAGACTACACCCTCCAAATCAGAGTCACATTTTGGGTAGTTCCCAAATCTAAGAACCGTTCCAAACCAAGGAACAGACCAAACCTAGCCACTACCTCCAGAATTGAGACTGTTGAAGGCCCGAGTTCTACCACCGATCACCCGCGAAGCGAAACGACAGCCTAACACGACAACAAGTGATGAACACCCACCTACCTCAAGAGCCGAAAACACCCTACAAATCGAATAGTCAAACAAACTAAGGATAAGAAAAAACAAAAAATAAAACCCCAGTCTCGCGGCTATGATCGAACCAGTCTCCGAACTTCCACCGACTAAGGTTTACTCCTACAACGGCAATCGACACCGGCCAACAAACCTCAAACCAACACCAATCCCCGATGGTACGTGCGTTGATAGGAAGGGATGAAGCCGCGGCGGCGATGCGTGAAAGAGGGAAAGCCCGAGGTGATAGCTTAGCAAAGATTCAAGCATATGCTCCAGCGAGAGGGTAAAGCCCGCTCGCCGGCGACCTGTAACGTTCAGGTGAAGGCCACCGGCGAGCCAGGCACAAGGTTTAAGCGAAGGGTTAGGTTGAGTTGTCGAGAGGAAAAAAGGGTTAGGTTTTAGAGAGCCTTGCAATTTTTTTTGGGTTATCTTGTTAAGTCAGTTGAATTGAACTTAACTTAATTAAACTAAACTTAATTGAAATATTTAAGTTAAGATTAGTCTTTTTAACTATTCATTAATGATATATATGTTAGGAATCAATATTTAACTATTGATTAATGATATATTGGGAATTAATCAATATTTAACAAAATTAATGATATAATATTTATTTTGGATTAATATTTAACTATTGATTATGTTTTGGACCTAATTTTTAATTAATAATATTAATGTTGGGATTAATTTTAAACTACTGTATTTATTATGTTTTGGGCTAATATTTAGTCATATAACTCAGGATTAATATTGAACTATTGATTATGTTTTGGGACAAACTTATGAATGTGGCAGGCCACATTTTAACAACTTGGTGTGACATTCTAATTTCAGCCCAAAACGGAGTCCATTCATTTTAATAACGGAGCCCGTACAAAAGTGCTACCTTATATATCCATTCTAACAATCAGAATCATTAGTTATCCATCCTTTTCTTATTTCTTTTCCCACTCAGACATCACATCTCTCTCTCTCTCTCTCTCTCTCTCTCACTCTCTCTCTCTCTCTCTCTTCTTTTCTTGAAGCTTCTAAAAAATTCAACAATGGATTTGGATCCACTCACAACTCCTACGTTACCTTGCTATTTTCATCTTTCGAGCTTTGAAAAAACTTCAATTTCTGAATCGTCGAACTCTACTTCCACGAACTCGTAATGGCATCGCACTCACTTTCTCTCTCCTCTGGATCACACATACATTTCGTAGCTTGGACCTATCATGGTCTTCACTCTAGAGGATTCTTCGGTGCATATGTGTCATCGTAACTCCGAAGCCACGTGCAAAAATGGAGATGTTGTAATGGATGACCTTCTTGTTGGTGTTCTTCGCCAACTTAGTGATTTGGTGAGTTGTGTGTGTACTGTGTAGTTGTATGCATTAGTGATTTTTATTTTCAATTAACTTTATTAATATAGGTGATATCAGTTTATTGTAATTATGATGAAGATTGTTTACTCATGATTTGATTCCGAGTATTGTTTGTGCAAATAAGACAGTAGTTTTAAGGTATGTCATAAAAGTAGTTCATATAATTCAGAACAGTAGTTCATATTATTCATAAAAGTAGTTTGTATAATTCGTAAAAGTAGTTCTTATAATTCGTAAAAGTAGTTCTTATAATTCAGAAAAGTAATTGTGATATTTCATAAAAGTAGTTCATATATTTTTTTGGTGCAGAAAGTAGTTCATATATTCCATAAAAGTCATTCATATAATTCGTAAAAGTATTTCTTATAATTCAGAAAAGTAATTGTGATATTTCATAAAAGTAGTTCATATATTTCTTTTTTTATACTAACAGGAAAAAGAAAAAGAAAGTTCAAAATACAAGCAACTTAGCCACTGTCTAGCACAGCATCAAAGACATTAGTGTCTTCCTCAAGAATAGGGATACAATCAAGAGGGGGGTCCCTAAGATACAAAAGACTATAATCTAGGAATTGATTTTTCCTGATTTCTTTGGCCAGGGGATCTGACGGGCTTGTCGCGTACCTATCAAAAATAACCTATTAAAACTAACTAATGTAGCTAGTGGTAACAGGGTCGAATCCACAAGGAAGCAACAATTAATTATTAACTAATTAAAACCATCTAGATTAGTAAAAGAGCCTTTGATTGATTACATTGACTACTACTAATGAAAGCAATGAATTAAATAAAAATAAACTATAATAAACTAAAGTCTAGGGCTATGGTTCACTATAACAACAAATTAACAATAATTGGGTATCAACAATTCACAATAAGGCACGAATCGAATAGGATCAAAGTTCTCTCGAAWCGAATGAACCATAGAACTACTCCTAACCGTATCTCTCGACCTAGGATAGTCTCGTTCTACRTATTGACGTAGATCTTGTATTAAGTTTCAATCGCTAGATCTAGAAACTCGTGACTAATCTAATTATGCAATTAAGTCGTGCACTACCTAATTGAATAACATGAAGAACAATCAAATAGGAATTCGATAAATTGTCAAAGTATGAATTGAATCAAACCCAAAACATGCTAATTATATTGTTATAGATCCCCAATTGCCCTAGAAAGGAAACTACTCAAGCATAATTAAATCAATAAAAACAATAGCAATAATAAACCTAAGAATTATCATGAAAATCTAATAAAAATAATAATAACAATCAACAATAATCAATAGCAAAAAAATAACAAAAATAATAAAGACGAAATTGATGGAAAATACCTTGAGTGCTTGAATTAATGGAGAAAATAAAACTAGGGTTTCAATGTGAAAGAAGAGAGAAAAAAATAATTCTAAAACTAAACTAATCTAATAATATCAAGTATCCATCAGGATCTCTCTCTTTAAATACTACTAATTCCCTAAGATAGATGGCTTGCTAAAAATATAATTATATCCTTAGGAATAAAAGCCCAAAAGAAGATAATTAAAATCGGCAAAATCGAGTATGAACCGATCGGATTAGCCAAACCGATCGGTTCGGGGTAAATCGCGGCAYATTCGCTGGGCTATCTTCCGAAAGCCATATCTCGAGCTCTGGTGGTCCAAATTAGGCATATGACCTATCGAATCGAAGCTCTCGAAGTCTAGTTTCCAATGAAGTTAGAATCGCACCAATCCAACATACGAAACGTGACTTATCACCACCAAAAGAGTGAGCATATGTCAAAATCGATGCTCCACAACGATCATTTTTCGCGTAGCTCCACTCCTTACTCCTTACTACTCCTCCTAAGGCTCCGTGGTGCTCGCAAATGAGTCCAAAATCACTCCAAATCAATGAAAGCAACCTAAAACTCATTCAAACACTAAACAAACAACATGAATAGCAAAGAGGGCCTTAAGAAGGCCAAAAACCATTCAATATAGCAAGAGAATGAGGGAAAAACCATATATCAATACAATACATCAAACTCCCCCAAGCCAAACTCTTGCTTGTCCTCAAGCAAGCTCCTCTAGACTCTCAATCCAAACACGTCTCACCTCATAAAAACAACATCGCAACTATGCCCGTGATCAATCCCTCAACCAAAGATTCCAAGTAGCTCAATGCCTATCCAAGAACATGAATCYTCAAAAACACAACTAGCCATCAAGTATAGAGAGGTGAATAGGAATAATCAAGGAAGGACTTCTCACTAGTGGCACTCCTCTCTTTGTGTGGTGGGTTAAAAATGAACCCATTCGCTCACCACCCCACATGTGCATAAAATGTGCACATGAATCAACTTTTTGTAGCCTAAAATACTAAAGGCACCCTCCCATCTCACCAACACTCATGTGTTTGAAAGGGTTATCAATAACACTCAACCTACAAGTCGACTCGAAATGCATGCTCAACTCAACAACCTTGGCAAGGTACTCAATCTAAGAGACACAAATGGACATATGCTTATCAAGTGAGGTCTTTTAATGGCTTGTAATGAGGCTTAGGTTAAGGGTAGGATAAATTTTGGACATCTGAGTTAAAAGCCTAACTTAAGGGAGCATTCAACAAAAGTAGCACATAGCCAAGTAGTAAGGCTAACACAACTCCAAAAGACTCCAAACTCGACCATCCAAATTATACAACGCTCGAACCCAACATCACAATGTATCATCATCAACTTAGGGAACTATACAAGTTGCAAAGGCATTATTGAACTATGAAAAGAATTGAAACATATTTTTGGATTTTTTTATTTTTTTTCTTTTCCTTTCTTTTTCTTATTTTTTCTTTTTTTTAATTTGAACTAATTTCATACACTTTTGCCTGCATTAAGATAACTAGATAGAGATGATGATGACACAACAAGTGCAAGAGTCAACAAGCTAACACGCAAATCGCTCCAACGAACTCCAACTCGAACCAATTTATAGTACCACACTTTAACCAATCTATGTGCTCCCCCAAGCTAGACTTGGGTAATACGAACAAGGCTAAATCGGCTTGTAATGTGGTTCATCATGAAAAGAACGGCATAAGGCTCAAATATAAGGATCAAAGGAGTAATAAGATGTTCTAAACAACGTAGCACGGCTCCTAACAAACGAAAGCCTCCTATCATGCTCAACATACGACCAAATAGCCAACTAGACAAGTACCAAGCCAAGATTAAGAGATAGCGATGCACCAGGAACTAACTCATAAGAAAGAAATGAAAAATGATTCAACAATAAGGCTCAAATCCTCACAAGTTCAATCCTTCCTCGTTCCAAAAAGATACATCAAGCCAAGTCATGTCAATCAAATCCAGTCAAGGAATTAGAAAAGCAACCACAAGTTCACTAAGGTCAAGTTCAAGCATCACAAGCATCAAAATTTTTTAACAATGGGGCACAGGGAGACATGCTTTTTAAAGAGAATTCATATTCATAAAGAATACTCAAAGGGAACCATCACTATTTTTCTACACTAAACTAAGAAAGCAATATACAATTTTTTTTTTGTTTCAAGTAAACTCCCACTCCTATTGAATGGTACAAACCTTGCAACTGTCCTAAGATAGCAATAAAATCTACGTTAGAAAGCAATAAACTCTAAACTAGAAAGCAATAAAAACTTACCTCAAACCAATGCGCTCGATAAATTCCTCCCCCAAGCCGAACTCTGCAATGTCCTTAGTGCAAGTGAAAGGAAAGTAAATCAAGCGCACACCCATCATGGAGGAAAGAGCGAAGGATGACGAACAATCGGACTCATTTTCGTCGCTTTTTCCCTGGTTGAAAACAAAAAGTGCCCAAAAATCCCTTTTCGGAGCCGAATTTGGCCAAAATACGGTGGTGCCACTACACGTAGTGCGTCCTTCTTAGAATGCCGTTTCCAGTCAGAAAACACTACTCTATTACCCGATTTGAAGAAGTTTGATTTTGTTCGCGAAAACTCCCCTGAACCGGCCAGTTCAGGTTGAACCGGTCGATTACGAGCCGATTTGAACCAGTTGGTTCAAATTGAACCGACCGGTTAGAACTCCTTCCAGCGATTTTATCCTTCGCGCATCCGGTCGGTTCAAAATGAACCGACCAGTTCACACTCCTAGCCCCCTTTTTGGCCTTGCGCATCCGGTCGGTTCATTTGAACCGACCCACTGAACCGGTCGATTGCGCCCATCCGACCGGTTAGTACACTCTTCGTTTGCTTCTCTTCGTTTCTTTGTACCCAAACAACCAATCAGAAGAATCCAAAGCCTTGAGTAGCTTGTCAAATTCCCCTGCAAACATGTTTTAAAGCACTAGATACAGCATGGGTACAAGCACCTTAATCAGCTCAAAACGGAAGTTAGATTTACAAAACAAAAAATCAAAAAAAGAATCAAAAGAAAAAGAAAAATTAGAAGAAAGAGAAGAGAAATTACAACTACCAGTCAGTTCCTCYTTGGATAAAATTGACTTAACAAGATGACCATAAACATTACCTCCACCATAAATCGTAGTCAATGGATGAACCATATCCAACATTGAAAAAGAGTCATGAAAAAATAAAGGAGCAGGCTCAACCTTAGTAGTATCACTTACAACCTTACTCTCAACAACAACCACTTCATCCAAAGAATGTGTAGCCAAAAGTTTTGAATTATTAGTTGACTCCTCAACTAATGATTTTTCAACTAATGGATTAACATTCTCATGAATATTCATACATTCCTCCATTTTCTCACTTCGATCATTCTCATTAGAGCCAATATTATTAGAACCCTTACCCGCGAACCATCCATCATTATAATCATCATCACCGAACATATTTTGCTCATAAGATAGCTGAAGAGAATTTAATCGTTGTTGAAGACAACGTTGGCTCTCAACAACTTCACTTAATTGCAACTGAAAACTTTTCTGACTTTTCTTGAAAATCTTTCATTAAAGCGATAAGTATGCTATATCGTTAGATTGGTTCAGGATGTAAGTATCCATATCAAATTGAGGAGAAGAGTTATAAGCATGCATATACGAACCATTGTGAGGACAAAGGGATACATCATGATCATAAGTGTAGCAATTAGAACAATAAGAAGATTTGTGATATATCATTGTAAGTACTATGTGTAGAGTAATTTGCTAGAGTCGGCTCAACATATAATTTCATCTCTTCATCCATAGGTCTCTCTAGCATATTGCATCATCACATCCAAACCTTCTTTATCGTTAAGCGTTCAAATTGATAATTACACTTATATTCTATCTCCAATTGTGTCATCCGTGTCGCACCCCCCATATATCGCGAAACATAAGTCCCCTTCGCTATACGAATGGGGTGGGACGATCAATAAAATCCCAAAGCCTATCAATATATCGCCAAAACACTTCATCCTCAAATGAGGGAAAATAGAAAGGTATTGCGGAAATTTGCAACATACTAAAAATAAAAATAGTCATAAGTACAAAAAAAAGATAATCTTAGACTCAATTAATAAACAATTAATATGCCGCTTCCCGGCAACGGCATCAAAATTTGACAGGCTTTCGCGTACCTATCAAAAATAACCTATTGAAACTAACTAATGAGCTAGTGTAACAGGGTCGAATCCACAAGGAAGCAACAATTAATTATTAACTAATAAAACCATCTAGATTAGTAAAAGACCTTTTTGATTATATTGACTACTACTAATGAAAGCAATGAATTAAATAAAAATAAACTATAATAAACTAAAGTCTAGGGCTATGGTTCACTATAACAACAAATTAACAATAATTGGGTATCAACAATTAACAATAAGGCACAATCGAACATGATCAAAGTTCTCTCGAATCGAATGAACCATAGAACTACTCCTAACCGTATCTCTCGACCTAGGATAGTCTCTTCTACCTATTGATGTAGAACTTGTATTAAGTTTCAATCGCTAGATCTAGAAACTCGTGACTAATCTAATTATGCAATTAAGTCGTGCACTACCTAATTGACTAACATGAAGAACAATCAAATAGGAATTCGATAAATTGTCAAAGTATGAATTGAATCAAACCCAAACATGCTAATTATATTGTTATGGATCCCCAATTGCCCTAGAAAGGAAACTACTCAAGCATAATTAAATCAATAAAACAATAGCAATAATAAACCTAAGAATTATCATGAAAATCTAATAAAAATAATAATAACAATCAACAATAATCAATAGCAAAAAAAATAACAAAAATAATAAAGAAGAAATTGATGGAAAATACCTTGAGTGCTTGAATTAATGGAGAAAATAAAACTAGGGTTTCAATGTGAAAGAGAGAGAAAAAAAATAATTCTAAAACTAAACTAATCTAATAATATCAAGTATCCATCAGGATCTCTCTCTTTAAATACTACTAATTCCCTAAGATAGATGGCTTGCTAAAAATATAATTATATCCTTAGGAATAAAAGCCCAAAAGAATATAATTAAAATCGGCAAAATCGAGTATGAACCGATCGGATTAGCCAAACCGATCGGTTCGCGGGTAAATCCGGCAAATTCGCTGGCTATCTTTCGAAGGCCATATCTCGAGCTCTGGTGGTCCAAATTAGGCATATGACCTATCGAATCGAAGCTCTCGAAGTCTAGTTTCCAATGAAGTTAGAATCGCACCAATCCAACATACGAAACGTGACTTATCACCACCAAAAGAGTGAGCATATGTCAAAATCGATGCTCCACAACGATCATTTTTCGCGTAGCTCCACTGCCTTACTCCTTACTACTCCTCCTAAGGCTCCGTAGTGCTCGCAAATGAGTCCAAAATCACTCTAAATCAATGAAAGAACCCTAAAACTCATTTAAACACTAAACAAACAACATTAGTAGCAAAGAGGGCCTTAAGAAGGCAAAAAACCATTCAATATAGCAAGAGAATGAGGGTAAAATCATATATCAATACAATACATCATGATCTGCCACTTTGTTGTTGCCTCTAGGAAAAGAAAAAACCTTTAAACCACTCTGGAGCTGAATAAGATCCCTGTATTCAATCACAATAGCATAAAAAGAATTTTTAACCACCCTGTCAGCATGAAGAAGGTTACAAGCTTGAACACAATCAGTATATATAGTCATTTCAGTCCACACATGCTGGTTTATCCACTTTAGGTTCCATAGGAGACCAAGAAGCTCAGCTATAAGAGAGGAATTTGCCCAAGTCTTCTTTTGGAAACCTGATATCCAATTCCCATGTCTGTCCCTTGCCAGTGCAGCTATCCCTGCACAATGCATAACAAGAAATAATGATTTGGTGTGGAGTTTCCTCAGTGAAGAGATGGGTGGGGAATCTGAGTTGGATTGATTGAGGTGAGAGAGAGGCCCAAAAATTTGCAGCTAGAGTGGAGGCTTTCCCTCTAGTACTCTCTATAGAAGTGAAGGTTTGTATGAAGACCACGTTATTCCTCCTTAACCATATTGCCCATAGAGCATAGGAGAAGAAGGTGGACCAAGGAATGGAAAGACTCCCTATAATGATGGGAGAGGAAGAAGAGAAATTTTTGGTAAGCCAATCTTGGAGGGGAATGGAAAAAAAGTCATTTGGAAGAGTGAAAGGGGTCCAAAAGTGACTAGAAGAGGAGCACTCCCTAAAAATGTGTAGAGTGTTCTCTATTCCCTGGAGGCATAGAGGGCATATTTTAGAGTTTGTCACTCTTCTTCTATAGAGATGACTTAGGTGACGAAGTCTATCTCTAGCCACTAGCCATAGAAAAAAGGAAATTTTTGGTTCAGTGATGCACTTCCAAAGGTTTGCCATCTCAAAGTTCGGAGGTTGGTAACAAATAGCAGCCAAAGCCTTTTTAAAAGAAAATTTATTAAATTCAGTGAAGTTTGAAAATAAAACATCTTAAGACACTTTTGGGTTAAGTGGGATGGAAAGGATATGCCTTTTTAGCCAACTAGGTAAAGGGTAGTGGATAACACTTAAGTCCCAGCCATTAGCCTTCACACACTCCCTCACCTTTAGACTATGGTCATTCATGCTCAAGGGTCCAGGGAGAACATCACAGAGTGGTCCTAGGACAGTCCAGTTATGAAGCCAGAGTGAGATGTTAGCCCCATTTCCAACTCCTCACTGTAACGAATTCTTAAATAAAGGCCACACCTTTCCCATACCCTTCCAGGTAGCAGACCCTTGCCTAAACGATTTAAGGTGACCATTTGATTTCATGTATTTAGCCTTAAAGACCTACACTGCCAGATTGTCACTTGAGTTAAAAAATTTCCACCAGATTTTCAAAAAATGGGCGATATTAAGAGCAGAGTGGTCCCTGATTCCCAACCCACCTTTAGCTTTGGTTCTTGTTAGCACCTCCCAACTCACTAAAGGAAAAGAGGAGTTTGAGTCTGAGTTTTGCCACAAGAATTTGGCAACAGTGTTATTAAGGCCTTTGAGGATATAAGAAGGGAAGGAAATGCCCTGCATGAATTGGTTTGTGAGGGAGTTAAGGGTTGACTGAATTAGGGTGAGTCTCCCCGCTTTGGTCAAGAACTTAGTTTTCCAAGAACTCAATTTTTTCCTAACTTTCTGGAGAATAAAGGAAAATTCTATTTTGGTGAGTCTTTTATGTGACAAAGGGAAACCTAAGTAAGGGCTGAGGTTGCTATAGTCTCCTGTATACCTACAAACTCTGCAAAAGCAAGCTTTATAGAGTTTGGGTATTAGGGGAGAACAAAACCCTACTTTTTTCAAAGCTGATTGTTTGTCTTGAGAGTTTCCCAAACAATTGAAGGATATTTAAAATGCTAAGAAAATTTTCTGAAGTGGCTTCCCAAAACAACATGATATCATCAGCAAACAATAGGTGACTAATTTTGAATTTATTTTTCCCCAAACAAATAGGGCTCCTACTCCCAGGACTAACAGCTCCATGAATTAATCTAGAGAGTATTTCCATGCATATTATGAATCAGCAAACAATAGGTGATAAAGGGTCTCCTTGTCTAATTCCCCTAGTGGGTTGGAAACTCTTGGTAGGGCTTCCATTCACTAGGACTGAAGTAGACACAGAAGACAGGCAGCTCATGATTAAAGAAACAGAGGGTTGGTCAAGGCCAAAATCTAAAAGGCAAGCTCTAATGAAACCCCACTCAAGTTTGTCATAGGCCTTCTCAAGGTCAATTTTTATGGCAAACCACCCTATACCCCCTTTTCTATGGTGCATTGAATGTAGAATCTCTGAGCATACCAGAATTTTAGTTTATGCACCTCTTCCAGGCAGAAAGCTGTTCTGGTTTGGAGAAATTCTATCATTCAAGAAAGCTTTCAATCTAAAGGCTAAAATTTTTGTGACTATTTTATAAGCATTATTGCAAGGACTGATTGGTCTAAATTGCTTAATGGAGTCAGGAAAATCTACCTTTGGAATCAAGGCTATAAAGGTCTCATTTTCCTTAGGGGGCATGACAAGGGTGTGGAAAACTTTGGTCACAAAGTCAAATAAATCTCCTTTAATTTGGTCCCAAAATTCCTTGTAGAAGTAATTGTGGAACCCATCAGGCCTTGGAGATTTAAAAGAATTCATGGCAAACACAATCTTTTTGACATCTACAATGGAAGGGAGGGGGTTGGTTAGGCATATCCTTTCATCACTGGGCATGTTGTTAAAGGGAGGATTGTCCCAATTCCACATATTATACTCACTAGAAGTAGTGAACAGATCAAGGAAAAACTTCCTTATATGAGTTTTAAGAACAGTGGGATCATCAATGGTCTCACCCACATCATTTCTTAAACTCAAGATGTTATTTCTTCTTCTTCTTCTTCTTCTTCTTCTTCTAATGAGTACACTATTATGGAAATAGGAAGTGTTTCTATCTCCCTGAAAAAGCCAGTCATTCCTGGATTTCAACATCCCGAACAACTCTTCCTGGTAAAGGATTGTAGCCAGTTCAGAATTTAGGTCTTTGTCTAATCTCTTGAGGGAATGATCCCAAGGGGTTAAGCAAAGAGCTTTCTGAACTCCTTCAATTCTTTCCAGACATATAGATTTTCTTTTAAAAAGATTTCCAAAGTTAATATTATTCCATTTTTTACACACCGGATGAAAATCAATCAATTTTTCACAAAAGACATTGTTATTAGACAACCAGAAATCACCAACCAGAGCTTTGAAAGACATATCTGTGCACCACATAGGTTCAAATTTGAAAGGTTTTTTGGCATTCTTTGTGAAGTTGTTTGACAAGGAGAGCAAGAGTGGGCAGTGATAAGAGGTCAATCGAGGTAGATGTTTAATGGTAGCATTAGGAAAGAGAGCACACCAGTCCGCAGAACCCCACCCTCTATCTAGTCTTTCCATTATCAAAGTGTTGTCTTGGATATTAGTCCATGTATATTTTTGTCCCACAAACCCCAAGACCACAAGGCCAACAATGGTCATACAATTAATGTAAGCTTTGGCTTGCCAAGGCTTAATGGCTGCCCCTCCAAATTTCTCGGTGTTGAAGCATAGTTCATTGAAATCCCCCATGGCGAGTCAAGGGAGATCCATATATACAGCAAGACTAGCAAATTCACGCCATAAGATTTTACGAAATTTATACTTAGGGCTAGCATATATTGCTGAAAGAAAAAAAATAATTTATGAGTGTTTTACCTGAACGATCCCATGAATGCCCTAATGATTCATCTTTACGGTCTCGAAACTAATATGGTCGGACCTCTTGAGAATAAAAATGCCTCCTAAGAATGCCATCGGTTCAACAAACACCCAGTCATCAAAAGGCAGAGTACCAGCAATTTCTTCTATGTTTCCCTTACTAACACGCAGCTCCGACAAAATTACCATGTGAGGAGAATGTTGTTGGAGAATTAGTCGCAAGTTCTTTTTGAAGCAAGGTCTTGCGATACCCCTAGTGTTCCAGTAGAGAAACATGGAGTTATGGTTTACTATGGGTAGGGGAAAGTGTTCCTCCTCAATTCGTGGCTTTCTTCCCCATGGATATTCCACTTCCTGTCCCAATTCTAGGTTGTACAATAAACCCACTCTCGGGTCCAAAGAGAAGCGAATTAGATTTCCTTCCTCTAGCACTCTTCTTGATATCCAATCCACGTGGAGATGGATTTGTTTCAYATTTCCTCTGTTCTTGACAACGACTAGAGCATTGTCGTAGCTCATCGCTTCCACCTCTACCCCACACAGATCTATGGTTAGCACATGCCTCTCCTTGGGTAGTGTAGAACGTGGGCCGTGCCCTCGCGTATAGCGGGCGCGCGGGCTTGTACTACATCGAGGTGCTTTTGTGGGCTTGAGCCACGGAACCCGCACGTGAGTGCGTTGGGTAGTGTTGTCGAGTAAGGGAGTCGCCACCGTGCCTATAAAGGTTATTCCAGGACGCCCGAAACGTTGGTGCCAAATTAATGGCCCCACGTTCTGATCCAGTAACCAGTTCGTGGGTTCGGGACATGGTACGAATCAGATCTGTAACCCAATTCGCCCGCATGTACGGCCTCTACTCGGTCTCATTGCAATTCCATTCATCACGATTATTGAATGCACATAACTTACGTTTTTATACACCTTAGACGTACTATCCCTGATTACTACGAAAGTGTGTTTTCATTATGTACAACGAAGAACTTCTACAATGGACAAGGCGATCGCTTTTTTGTTAGTCAATATTAACAGAGTGCTGAAAACCGGTCGTCCATGATTATCTGACTTTAATGTGATACGCATAATTTCCGTCTGTTTGAATCATATAAAGTGTGAAGAATATGTGCAAAACAAAACATGAAGAAAATGTTAGTAATCATAATAATGATATATGTATTCTTCTCACCTTGTTCTCTGCAAATACACAAATTGTTAAAAACAAAAACGATCGTTCCTTTGATTTATTGCTAATTAAACAAAAGAAAAACGTTAGTATTGACAAGATGAGATAATATAATAAACGCGTTAGCGAACGAATTAAAAGCATAAATAATACTACATATTTACATGAGACGATTCAAAGTCGGTTTCTACATTGTGTAAATTACATTAAAACTCATAATATGGTTAATCAAGTTAAAAGAAGTGAAAAGAGTTAATGAGTGTGAGTAATCTCAGATATTAAACCTTGTTTTCGCTTGTCAAAACGAATCGAAAGAACGCAAAAGACTCCGTGTTTATGTGTATTTGTGAAAGAATTTGTGAATGAGAGAGAGATGCAAATACGTATGTGAATTGACTGAGTATGCTTAGATCGTAAAGTTGGAAGTTCCTCAAAGTCGGGAGCAAAGTGTACTTTATAGCGCGCAGGAAAAATTGAGCGTATATACGCTGGTGAGCTGCGTATATACGCTCAAAGGCTGCGTATATACGCAGCCTCACACGCGTATATACGCCTCTCAGCATCCTGCTATATACGCTCCTAGGAGCGTATATACGCAGGCTTCTGCGATATATATTTTTCCAACAAATCTGAAATATTTAATTCGGAATAATTCTTTGCCATATGTCTTGATTTTCTAAGATTACGGATTATTCTAGACGCCTCCTTTCGCAAGAATGTATATTTCTAGAGATTCATGAACAAATTCCGCGTATTTTCTAATTATTATGTATTTTCTGCGTATTCCTGTGTATTTAAACATTGCAAAATTCATGAAAATCATTAGAAAAATCAGAAAAATAATTTAAAATACTGGCGGATTCAGACAAAATGTGCCAACGAACAGAGTGAAAAAACAAAAAGCATGGAGAATCACCAGTGTAACTTGTTTGAAAACCTTGAGATTATCGAAGAAAACCGGAAAGAAAATATTTTTGCCTTGTATTGACCTCTTGACTCAATAATTTCGAGTGTGACTTCACATATTCGAGCTCATATACGAGCTTCATTGCGTCTTTTCAGAGTTTTTGAATTAATTGCGACATGTGGTATACTTCATCATTGATTACTCATTTGGGGAGACATTTTTAGGTGTCTACAGGTAGGATCGGTGGAGGATCGATGATTCAGGCTAGTTCCGATGGGACCACTTTCAAGGATCCCTCTTGTTCCAGCCGTTTCATCCTCCAATTGAGTAAGGCTTTCATCGGCGGTGTTAGGAATTGGAGATCCGCCAGTTATGGGAGATGGGCTAGGACTAGGTTGCCGTCGTTGGTGAGAATTTTAAGATCTTTCCAAAACTCTGGAATCTCTCGGGGGTTGAGTATCATTTGTCGGATCACCGTTGGTGGAGTTGTGTGAATGTCGGTCCAATTGTTGAATTTCTTGAGATAATCCACCCTGTTGTGATTCATCTCCGATAGAGCAGCTTTGGCCGGATTGTTGATTGGGAGATGGTAGAGGTGGTTTGAATGAATGAGTCTTAGGGGAGAAGGTGATGATTGAGGGGATGGGGAGGACGGTGGAGATGCTGTCGGAGTTCGGCGGAGGTATGGTGGTGTTTGTGGTGGGGATGGAGTGAGCCTCGGAGATCTCGGTGGAGTTAGATCCGGCGACGAAGTCGACGGGGCCATCTGGGTCCAAAGATGAAAATGAGTTGTTGAGTGTTATGTGTGACTCAGGAGGAAGAAGACCCTTAGCTTTTTGGTATTAGTCTGAAGACTTTCAACGCTTTAATTATCAGTGGATTTAAAATCCAAGTGACGTGGTCGTTCCACATCCAAGCAAGTGGTGATGCTTTTGTTTCCATTTTCGGCAATTTGGCGCTCTTTAATTTGCACTTGGTTGTCACGTGAGGTGACGTTTTTGGTCAACCCCGAATCTCTGTTTTCCTCCGTGGTATTATCTGTGCTTTTGCCACACCTTTTACCCACCGGAATCCATTCCGGTTGATTTTTCTTCACCGGTTCTTACATCCTCTTTGTGCCCGTGTTTGTCTTTTTACAGTCTAAGAGGTTGTGTCCATATACCTTGCAATTTCTACAAAAAACAGAGGTACCAGGGGTGATAATTTCTTGCTTAATTTGTCCAATCCAAACAAAACTTGGGATTTTTTTTGTTTAGAACTACTTGGACGCAGATTCTCGCAAATCGAACCCTTTCTTTCCTCAGTGTTCGGACATCCACTTTAATCAGTTTCCCCAGTGAATTTCCAATGGATTCCAGAATTTCTTTGTTGTAGCACTCTATTGGGAGTTCTGGCAATGTGAGCCACAAGATAGCAGAGTCTATCTTAGCCAAGGATGGTTTGTATCCCGGTTCCCAAAATTTCAAATATAGTGGGAAACCACCCACTAAATGAGGACCAGAGGATGAGAAGCGTTGCATATCTGTCCTTGATTCAAAATTGATAACAAAAAACCCCTTTCTAACAGATGTAATTCCCAATTACCCATTGTTCCAAGGGTTGTTTGCAATTTCTGTTTCAGAAAATCAAAGGAAAAAAATTTCCCAATGGTAGACACCTAAATGTGTCTCCCCAAATGAGTAATCCGTGATGAAACATACCACGTCTCGCGATTGATTTGACTCAGAAAAGATGCTTTGAACTCACAAAAGTTGGAAATACGTGAGGTCATACTCGGAACTATTGAGCAAAGGACAAATAAAGGGGGCGAAAATATTTTCTTAATTATTTTCTTTTTTTTAGGATTTTTTAAAATAATTTGTATTGGTGATCTCCATAATTTCCACTTTTCATTGCACTCTTCACATTTTTCTGAACTCACCAGTATTTTTAGATTATTTTTCTGATTTTTCTA